>JANHFX010024463.1:39399-69945 GCA_027560015.1 Chloroceryle amazona | reverse complement strand
CTTGATATTTTTGTAAGGTATTTATAACCTCCCACCAGGTTTTTCCCAGTTCTTTCCCTTCTTTTTCACCGTCTAGGCTCTTGTCCCACAGGAGGTTACCCACCTCCCTCCATTCCTGGACACTAAACATGAGGGAGGGGTCCTTTAATTGGCCCTGTTCCTTGGCCCAGCCACATAATTGTTGCAGTTTCTTTGCCGAAACCAATGCCTCTCGCTTGGCGAGAATATCGCTTAAAAGTGAGGCCGCTGCTTCCCTCTCCATGATTAACGGGGAAGTTGGACTCACCGGCACTCGGGGAGCAGCTGCTTCTTTGATTTCCCCTTTAGCGCCACGGCCTTTCCTCCGATTCCTCTCACGGAGAGTTTCAAAATATCAGGTCCCCTTTCCTCATCACGTCGGGGTCACCACTTGCGGAGGCGCGGGCTTGCGGAGCAAAGAGACGGTTCAGTGTGAATTAGCAACAATGCGCAACTTTATTAAGGCTCGTGTTCCTTTTTATATCATAATACATTGTCCACGCGCTTTAAGCATTACCTAAGCTAATAAGCATTGGTTGTTAACTACTGTCCACGCGCCGCTGGCTACCTGTTAATTGGGTACTGGTGTTCTCACTTTGGAGGAATACGTCATCCTGTCCACCGTCCAAGGCTTGCCAGATACCTCCTTATCACTGGTTCAAGGATGTGCAAGGAGGCGAGATGAGCTGCTAGTCACTTAGCACACTCATGCTAAGGATTTTTCATGACTTTGGTTCACTAGGCCTGTATCGTGGCCTAGCTCAGCAAGCCACTCTTCCACATTAAAGTATTTCATTTTAGAATTTTAGCAGACTTAATTGTGATATTAAGGCAGCAGAACTTCTACTAAGTTATGGCTTTTATGAAGAAACATTGTTTTTTCAGTATGTTGGTCTCATTGGTTCTCATTTTGTACTATCGTTAATATTCTTACTTGAATGGTGAATGTTATCTTCTTTTCAAATGTTTTGTCTCTGAAATCTCCATCTGAGTCATAGCTTTTGTTTGTTTCCCTGCATACACTCATTTTTAAGTTCAGAAGCAGTTGCTCACAGATTATATTGAATTGTAAGCAGATATACTAAAGAAAAAAAATCTCATTGATAACCTAAGAGTAGCTTCGTTTTTTCTAAGAGAATTCAAATTTATATACATATGAATGATTTTTTCTTCTCTAGAACTACATGCACATATGCACAGAATCTGTTTGCATATGCATAAACACCACACACACAATTATAATATACCACCTGCTATATGTCCACTCTGTTCTCCATTTTATAACTAAATAAAAATTCCTTCCTGTCTTTTATCCCTTCTTGAAGTTTGACTTTTGGCCATCACCTTTTGCAATTACGTAAAATAATTTTCTGTGAAAGGAATGACATCATATACCCCACAGGCATTTATTGCTGGGTTATAACCCCACTTAGAAGTTTGTCGCTCTTCCTGTACACAGAGGCAGCTATGTAATACCTCTAACAAATTTTCTTTTTAGCAATACATGAGGATGTATGCTCTGAAAATACAGTGATGTGAAAAATAGTACTTTTGTGGTTTGCAAAGAGTTATATGAGAGTGGGACTGCCACTCATCCAGGTTTTTTTTTTACTAAATAACTAAAAGTTATAAAAATAAATTCTGTAACAAAAGCAGAATCAGATCTTTGTGGCTTTCAGTCCTGTAGAATGAAGGAACTATGACAATTTTGTCTTTCAGTAGATTCCAGTTTCAAATCAGCCATGAATTAACGACTTCAGCCCTAAAATACAGAAGATTTATGTTCAGTTAGTAAGGTCTGTGCCATCTCAACATATATGGGAGGGGGCAATGTTGTGGTCTTATGTGTTTTATCACACAGATTAAAGTTTTTGTTATGTATATTTTACTGATATTTCTATATAGCTGTGGTACAACACAGTAAGCCTAACAGTAAGCCTACATTGTGTCAATTTATTAACATGATCTTTTCATTACCACTTCTTAAAACATAATGAATTGTTCTTGTTTTTCCTTCCTTGTCTCTCTCAAAGCAGAATATTGAGTGTGGATGATTGTTGGATCAAATTCATTGCATGTCCCCAAACTCTCAAACAGATGATTTTCTGAAAAGTTTAATATTTTCAGTGACTTAACTTTGGTGAGAATAGAGGAAGAAAAAAAAAAAGGAACTGACATAACTATTTCATCTCTCATGAGTGTCTTATTAAAATGGCAGCATGATACAGGTTGAGACCAAGATGGTATATGTGATGCTTGAAAGAAAGGCATCTGAACATAGCCTACATTCCAAGAATTGTTTGAGCATGAAATTTTCCCATTTTATATTTTTATGTAATCTTTGTTCAAAAAGACAATGAAGAGGAATGTTCTTTTGTAATTCAGGTGTCATTAGTATTACCTATAAACCTGGATTTGTCTCCCTTGACATGTTTGAGAAATCTGCGTTATAAGTGTTCTTCCTGAATTATTTTACTTTGGATCCAATGAAGAGAGGTATTATTGTTTCCCAAGGATATTTAGGCAATTAGGATACTAATTTAAGTACATTAAGTTACTCAAATATCAAAGGATGGATCTGAATTGCCTTGATTATATCACAGACCTTCATCCTAAAGACAGCTCACAGCCATAGAGATTCTCTGCATTACTAAGGCTTTTTGTACTTTTCATCAGAAAAATTTATTATTCAGTCAGTGAACCTGAGTTAGGTGAACGTTGCTGATGTTGCTTGTCACTGCTGTTACTTCAGTGTTGCTCTTTACTTCTTTTTCTTAAGGATCAATCAAATTACATTCGATCCAAAACCATAATAACTTGAAAAGCAAGTCCTTTGCAGTTCCCAGGCTGCAAGCAACCAGACTGTGGAGAGGCACTCTTCTTCTTGCTGGATTTCGAAAGTCAAATTTTCTCTGTTTTTCAGTCAGAGGTACAGGTCCTTATTTCCACTTTGATTATGCAGTGGATGCATGCTGTTCAGCCTTGCAAGGCTAGTCAGAAAAGCTGGGCAGGTCTACCTGGCAGACCTTAATTTTTTCCTGAAATCAGCTCTTCACAGTCTCATTGCTGATTGCTAAATGTTATGAAGTTCTAGGTGAGCCAACCAATATGGTTTGAGAAAATCAAGATTACAGTATCACAGTACCTCAGCGTACTTTGTTCATATAACCTAATAGAAGAGCAGTTGCTATAGGATTTACCGCAGAAATACATGGCAGTAGAAGGTCATAAAAAATATTCTCTAGCTGCTGACTGGCAAAGACAAAGAATGTTGTCTTTTTGAATGATATAGCATAATCTGTCCAGTTATTCACGCTATAAATTGTTTGGATTTCAGGGCTTTTAATTAGGAAAACAAACTATATTCAGGTGGTTATAAATTGCAATGTGTTCTTTGTGGGTCTAAAATCAGAGAGAGAATGAATTTTGTCTCTGCCAGGCTAAATCTAGATTTTATAAAAGCATGCAGAAAATGTTACAACAATTACTCCGGATTAAACTTGTTTATGCTGAATTTTGGCAAAGGATTTCCAGCCCAAATATATTGAATGCTTCACTGAGGAAAGGGTAAACTTAATATTATGGCTGGATGTATTTATATAGGCTCAAATTCACCTATGTTTTCTGAGTCTTTATTGAGTTTGAAAGACTTAACTGTATTAAGAAGCTTATTTTTCAACAGACCAATTTGCATTAAATCAGTACTTTAAAAAAACCAAATCAACTACTATGCATGACTGAAAAAAAAAACCCGAGAAACACATTCCTAGCCACCTGAAAAATATTGGAGGGAATAACCATAAGTAATTTTGAAAAGCAGCATTTTCAAAAAGGAAATATGCAGGCATCCTCTTCATAATGCTGCCTGAAAATCACTCACAAAAAGTATGCTGCATTTAACTTAGGCAAAAGAATTCGGTGATTTGTTTGGTTTTTGTTTTGGCAGGTTCTCTGTGTGTATGCATGTGAGTGTTAAAAGGTTTCCTATTTTCTTTCATTATAAGAATTCTCAAATCATGTACAAATGCCAGTGTTTTCAGATGTGTAGAATTAGCCACTGAGTCCTCTTTGATAACACAGATCACAGGGGCTGCTTCAGTGGAGGAATGTGGGAGTCAGGTAAACTTTGGAGCTGCAGCCTTGGCTGCTGTAATTATTTTATCTTTATCTGCTACCTAGAACTGTTTTATTACCTGGAGATAGGGAGAAGTGCCACTAGAGGTTTACCCTTTAATTTAAAGATATATAAGGGCTGGAGAATATCCACTTGGAGCTATTATCAACTTTTATGATGAGAATGTAGGAGGAAGTCAATGGGGAATTCATCATAAAGATTTACTCCCTTAGACCTTCTTTCTAATTTTGTAACAGGTGGGTTATAGAGCTAAGGTATTTCAAAAATCCCTTAGAAAGTAATTGAGTAAATCATGCTGGTAAGAATTCCAAGATGTTGGATGATGAAAATTCTCTACCTGACAACAATACATGGTGGATTCTTGTCCGAGAAGAGTATTGTTTGGGTTTTTTTGTGGCTACTAAATGACTTATGGTGACTTCAGTTTTTGTTTGTTTGTTTTTTCAGCTTTCATTTGCAGCAACAACACCAGAGTTGGCTGATAAGAAAAAATACCCTTATTTCTTCCGGACAGTGCCATCTGATAATGCAGTGAATCCAGCAATCTTGAAGTTACTCAAACACTATCAGTGGAAGAGAGTAGGAACTTTAACCCAGGATGTACAAAGGTTCTCTGAGGTAAGATTTGCATAATTTAAGGTAAAAAAAGATTGCTGCTAATATCATACTTCCCAGGAGCTAGTTCTTTCATTAATAATAACTAAGTAAAAAGAAACAGGCTCACTGTTTCAATCTGGCTTGGATTTGTTTTATTACGTCACATTTGCTATACTGAATACTTAATTTCCTTCTGGGGTTTATTTGACTGTCTATATAAAAACTACTCATGTTTTCTCTTGTCTGCTTTTAGCACCCAAGATCATTGCACCCAAGTGCAAAGAAATCATTTAAAAGAGAAAACAAGTCTAATTTCATTGTGTTCCTTTTATGCTCTGATTTTTTTTTGTCTGAAGTGTCTGTACGTTGAAAGAGAACATCTGCTAATTCTAAGGCTGAAAATATTGTAGGAGCTGAGACAGAAATGACTGAAGCCCCCCGAACTGATAAGATCACATACTACATACCCACCAAATCTTTCACATTTCACCCCAAGGAATATTTTGGTCATAGAAGTTGCAGTAAAGTATGGGCCAAGTGACTTAAGCATGGTTTTACCAATCAAGTATTCAGAAGAATACATCCTACAAGTAATTAACCAGCGCAAAACAAGGGGAAGAGTTTGTCCATTAATTGTCAGAGAGACCAAGCTAGTAGAGGCATGCCAGTTTTGATGGTTTTGCTTGGTTTTGTTTTTTTTCCTCAGCATTCATTAAAAAAAGGCTGACTGTGTTCTGAAGGATAGCTTAATTAAAACTAGGGAAGAGGGGGAAGAACAGGTTAGAGTCTGCTTAGATGAGTCAGATATTTTCAAATTGTCTGGCACAATTAATTCACCATGGAGTACTTAGGAAATCTTAGAGTCTTCCTTTATGAGCTTTGAGAATTAAAGGATAAAAAGTGAGTGAATTGTCTGTCTTTCCAAAAAAAACCACATGAAGAACCAGGGAATTATAGACCAGTCAGGCTAAATGTAATTCCTGGAAAGATACTTAATCTGCTTGGAATCACCCAGAAGATAAAAAGATGCTAAACAGTAGTCAAAATGGATTTGTCAAGAATAAATCATGTAAAGCAATCTAATTTCCCTCTATGACAAAATATCAGGTCTCAAGGAGATGAGGTAGGTGATAGATGTGATGTTTTATGATTTATAAAAATGATAAAGATGTTCCTTAAGAGCAGTGAAAATTAGGGACACTTGATCTTGAGGAAGACACTGTAAGAGCAGTCTGTAACCAATATTCCTGTCACCAAGGTTAATTAACATCTGATCAGTTGCTTTTAAAACAAATGCTGAAGCAAAAAGTCACCAAGAAGTATGTTGTGCTTTATCCCCATCTGTCTTGGAATTATAATTTCAAAGAGCAGTTATCAGTGGTTTGCTGTCAAACAAGAAGGATGAGATTCTGTCAAGTGGTTTTCTCTAGAAAGAGATAAGGCTTTCTCTAGATAGTGGCACAGAGAACATGTTTATTAAATCTGCAGTTGATACCTGCTTGGGAAATGTTGCAAGCACTTTGCAGATGATAGGATTAGGTTTCAGAATGATAGTGTCACGTAGAGAAAAGTTTTAATATAAATAATATATAAGTGAAAAAGTGCAAAATGACCATCTAGGCAGCAGATCTCCAGAGAAAGATACAGGAAGCATTGCTGTGAACCACAACCTGGGTAAGGGTCAAGAACGTCAGACTTCTTGACCTAAGGTATAAAGAAGAAAGGAAGCAAACAGCTCTCGTTTTACCACCCTCAGTGTAATGCAATATTGAAAAGACATACAGAGTAAACTTCAATACTACTTAGTGCTCATTAAATGGAAGTTGGAACGTCAGGTTTAGTCTTGTCTTCAAGGAAGAAGTAGACCAGAGATGTCTATAAAAAAAGTTCAGTAATCTAGAAATATGTTTTATGAGAAAGATTGAAAGTGGAAAGCAGTGGAAAAGACTGGGTAGGTGTTTGAACCTTCATTGTGTAGGGCTTGTTAAGATAAAACTAACAAACATAATATGGGGATTCTTGGTCTTCCTTTGGGACAGAGGGATGGATTTCATGTCTGTCAGGGTCACTTAAGAAATGTTAAAACTTCAGTCTTAAGGGGTTTGACAGAGTGCTGCACTTGAGTTCAAAGTCTTTCCATTCTTCTTGAAAAGTAAACAAAAACCTTCTGTGTCAGACTACAAACTCATTTTAGTGTGATTCATTAAAGCCTTCAGATCATGCAAGATCCAGTTAAAATTTCCTTGAATTTATTTTTATAGAGCATGTTGAGTCCTGAGTCCTTGAAATTATTAGAGCTCCATTCTTCCCTTTTCAGCTCTGTGCAGTTTATCCCTTCTCTGTGCAGACAGTGAAAACACAGGAAAAGGTGGAGGAAATAATTACTTGCCTATCCGGGAGCAGTAAGTTATGGCAGTCACCAAGCAACAGAGGGGAAGAACATGTGATGGTTGGGCAAACCACAGTCCCACTGCAAGGGAGTAAGGCAGGCCTGGAGGTCAAGGCTAGGCTCAGCCAAGGGTGCAGACCATCAGGCAAGTAAGTCCATGGTGATAAGGCACATCCAAGGCTGAGATGGGTAATCAGTCTGCAAGTCAGGGTCAGGTCTGGTGATTGCCTGGCAGGTTCATGCAGAGACTGAAGACACAGGACTAAATGTGTGGGTGGAGGTCCCAGAGGATGGACTGTTAAGGCCTGTTAGAGACCTCCAGGTGCTGGTGTAGGTCTATACATCCACTGAAACCACAATTTTCCCTCTAAAGGAAGATGAAGCAAAATTCTCCTTCTGACGTTATTTGAAAGTGACAAAATTGTTGAATAACATCTAAAACTTACCTCTTTGTTATAAAATGCCACTCAGTTTAGGTTATGAATCTTCTTTTCTATACTGAAAATGCGTTACAGGCCACTAGACTGGAAGTAACTGAATTTCATCTCATATAAAATAAAATAGCCAGAAATATATTAATGAGGTCATTGAGAGGACTGTGTAGTGGCTCAGGGGGTTTTACTCTTAGCAGCAAGATAGAGCCATTCTCTTCTATCTCTTTGCAATTTGTACTATGATCTTATATCGTGTTAATTAAAGTTTACTTAACTTGTCCACAAGTTATCGGCCCTGAAAAGTCATAAAGCTGTGGGTTTTTGTTTTGTTTTGTTTTGTGTTGTTGTTGTTGTTTTTTGTTTGTTTGTTTTTGGTTTTGTTTTTTTTCTTTTTTTTTTTTCCTTTGTTTTGTTTTGGGTTTTTTTTTTTGGTTTTTTTTTTGGGGGGGGGGGGTGGTGGTGGTTTTTTTTTGTTTACCTTGCTTTGTAATAAGACAATTGTCTCAGTTGCTTAGATTATCAGTCTTAATTTATTTCTGAAGGCCAAAATTACAGAGGATCTCTTGCTTCTAGTTCAGCCATTTCTCCGGAGAACTCTTCCTGCAGACACTTTATCACCCATTTCCTTTTACTTGGTAGAAAAACTTACCTTTCTTTTAAACAAATGCTACATCTTCCTTGGTCTTCAGGTCATGCAGAGAGACAAAAAGTAGGTAGAGAGGATGGAGAAATTTATGCCATCATGCTTTTGGTTCTTAAAGCACATAGACAATATATATTCATATATATAAAGAGAGATCATAGAATCATAGAATGTTAGGGGTTGGAAGGGACCTCTAGAGATCATAGAGTCCAAGCCCCTGCTAAAGCAGGATCACCCAGGGCCAGCCACACAGGAATGCAACCAGATGAGTCTTGAAAGTCTCCAGAGAAGAGTTCACAATGTCCCTGGGCAGCCTGTTCCAGTACCCTGTCACCCTCACAGTAATGAAGTTTCTCCTCATGTTGAGGTGGAACCTTCTATGTTCAAGTTTATACCCGTTATTCCTTATCCTATTACTGGGAACTACAGAAAAGAGATTGGCTCCTTCCATTTGACACTCACCCCTCAGATATTTATAGACATTTATAAGATCCCATCTCAGTCTTCTCCTCTCAAAACTAAACAGCCCCATTGGCTCAGTCTTTCTTCATAGGAGAGATGCTCAAGTCCCTTAATCATCCTCATAGCTCTCTGTTGGACTCTTTCCAGTAGATCCTTGTCTCAAACTGAGGAGTCCAAAACTGGATACAGTATTCCAGGTATGGTCTCACTAGGGTAGAGTAGAGTGGGAGGAGAAGCTCCCTACATCTGATGGACAGTTTTCTTAATGCACCCCAGGAAGCCATTGGCCTTCCTGGCCACAAGGGCCCATTGCTGTCCCATGGATAACTTACTATCCACTAGGACTCGAAGGTCTATTTCTGTGGTGCTGCTTTCCAGAAGGATGACCCCTAACCTGTACTGGTGCCTGGTGTTATTCCTTCCCAGATGCAGAACTCTACACTTGTGCTTATTGAACTTCATGAGCTTCACCTTCATCCAGCTCTAGCCTGTCTAGATCTCATTGGATAGCAGCACGGTCTTTCGGTGCATCAGCCACCCCTTCCAGCTTCATATCATCAGCAAACTTGCTGAGAGTACACGCTATCCCCTGGTTTGGGTTGTTGAGGAAGATACTGAACAAAGTTAGACCCAATACCAATCCCTGGGGAACACCACAGGCCTCCAGCTTGACTCTGCACCACTGATGACAACCCTCAACAACTCCTCAAACATGGCTTGAGGCTCCCTTTCTTGACATTGCTTGGATCCCAAGGGTTATCACTTCTCAAGTGACCTGAATTCTATGGTTGACAATAGCGCAGCTCACTGTTAACATCCTTTGTGAGTTATTCAGGTCTGTTTGTAGAAACCAGATATGTCTCTTCCACTGGATTAATGCTTAAATTGGAGAAGGGTAATATACAAACTTCATCAGTTCTGTTACTTAACTAGGACAAGTTCATACCTACTGTGCTTCAGTGTCCTAGATTTTGTGGATTGTTGCCCTGTTCTCATCCTCAGGGAGAAGATTCTGTTTCAAAAGTTAATAGTTTTGTGGCAAAGATTTATAAATGAGGTTACAGAATACTTCCAGGTTTTTCAGCTTTTAAGTGTTTGCTATGGTATATAATCAAAGGATTATATAGGTTGGAAAAGACCCCAGGAGTTTGTCCAGTCTGCCCTGCTGCTCAAAGCAGGGATAGCTCTAGTGTCCCTGAGGAATTATAGCTGAAGAATTATAGCTCCATGAAGAATTATAGATGTTGCACACACAGTATTCAGAAAAGTCCTGACCATTTCGTGTTTCCAGTTCCCAGGTGAGCTTTCAGCTGACTGGAGATTATGCAGCAATTGGTTCCTCCAATTTTGCTGCTGTCTAGCACTACCTTTTTGGGGATTGTATTTTGAATTAGGCAAAACAAGTAATATTCCTGTCATCTGTGTTTTCTGTGTTTCATGTTTCACTGGGAAGAGTCATGCGAATTAAGTCACATTTAACTACCAATAACTCAAAGCTGTTGGGAACAAACAGTATTGTAGATGTAAAGGCTTCAGAATATGACTGTGAAACAAAATGATGTGTAATCTGTACTGGCTTTCAAGTAATGATGTATTTGCTAATCAGTAATTCTGGTTTACCTTACTTCAGTATTTTACTCTTCTTTCCAGCACACTGAAGATTTTATTTATACACATTTTTTGTTCATACTATGCTTCAAACTGAAAGTTGACACTTGACTGCACTGGAACACTGAGAGGTTCTGGCTTCCTTGTTTTACGATAGGACACTTCCTCTAGACTGGCTTCAGTTGTTTCCTTTTGTTCCCCAGTCATCTTAAAATTTGGTGAAAATGCATTTTAACTTCACATTTGGTGGCATATTCATGATATTTCTAGATTTTTAAAAATATATGTTTCACTCCCACTGAGTATCCTGTCTGGGATTGTTTTTAAAACAAATTAAATTCTGATCGTCTCAAGTGAATCTTTGTTTTCCTCTCCTTCTTAATAGTCATCTCTTTATCTGATTTCTCTGCTTCTTCCTGGAAATATTGAGAACTCTTAATGTAATTTTATCAGTGTAGGTGGCATTTCAAAAAGACAGAAGAAATGAGAAGTGTGCAGTAAGCTAATGAAATAGATTAACAACATGAAAAATAAAAGATAAAATATTCTCTCTTGTGACTCTTTCACAAAAGTCCAGTTACAACCCTTGTAGCTGGACTTGCTCTCTCAATGTGGAGTCTGCAAACTAGGATCTGATCTCATGGTCCCTTCTGATAAGCATTGGATAAGCAGATGCAATGAGAGGGTTACTGAGGGGCTGAGAGGGATTAGGCAGGGCAAAGAAATTAGATATGTGGTGACTTTTCAAATTTCAGCCAGAAAACAAGCTTGAGACACCAGGTTTTGATGGCTGTAGGTATACATTATGCAGACTTCAAGGAGTGATTACACAGTCTGACTTCTCAATCTTGGCTTCTGAGGAAAGACGGAAGAGCAGAGATTTCTATTCTTCATCACAGTTGCCAAAAGGTTTTAGGGCAGCAATAAAAATAATGCTTTTTCTTCAAGAATGAACGTAAAAGTATCAAATTTACCGGATAACAGCAATGTTTAAACTGAAAGCTCTGAATAGTACCTGGTGATTTCATACTAGGAGACATGTACCCTCAACTTTGAGAGCAGAAAAGTAGGAGACAGAAGAGGTATGAGACACAAAATACAGTAAGAGAAAAACAAGAGAAAATGCATGGAGAGAATGAGAGCAGCAAAAGTGAGACATTATAAATTTCACTGTTTAACTGTAGAACTTTTTCAAACTCTCTTTCTAATGTTTATTATTTCAAGGTGGTGTGTCTTCTCTCTACTGTATCCAGCTTTTTGTTTTATTTTCTGTGCCATTTCATTCTTTGCACAAAGCCTTTCAGATTCCTTTTACTGTTTCATGTGTTTGTCTCTATAAAGGAAATGAAAAGATCTCTGTCTTCCATGTCTTCCCTTCCCTGGTTCCACTCAGGAATTCCTCACATCTCCATGTATTCAGCTACTTTGGGGGAAGAAGTTATCTTATCCTAACATAGATTGCTATAGTCAGGACAAATTAAACAGATCACTTCTGTCCTATGTTCAGTAATATTTATAAAGCCAACTGGAAAACCAGTGAGTTGTTAGGCCTTCTTTGAAATACCAATATGAAGGTTTCGAGGCGAAATTTGTCATTATTTTCATTGTTACTGGACTGTTACTGATATAGTCTATCCTTCCTGTGTTTGGAGGATGCTTGAGATACCTTGATATGGCCTTAAATATTCTTTAAGCATTTGCAGAAATCTATATTGTATTAAAGAGGGATTTTATTTTTCTTTCACTGGTTCAAAAGAAAATCAGAAGCAAATTTTCAACAAACTTAGATGTATAGCTTGAAATTTGTGAAATACTGATGCAAATATGCTAGCAAAAATGAAAAAATGAGGTTTTACTTTCTTGGTTTTCTCCCGATGTCAGCCTTAAACTTCTTTTACCAAGAATCATTCCAGTGAGTTTGGTAAACAGAAATATGGAGATTCTGTCCTCGTAGTTTCTAAGTTGTCTGGCATGCAGAAGTACAGGCATAGATGTGCCTGACGTCTTCCTGTATATTCCCCTGTTCCCAGTTCTTTTGATTTTGACAGCAAAATCTTAGGAACAACTTGCTTGAAGTTCTCTTGAGCTTGTGAAGAAGAATGAATTCCCCCTGTTCTGTTTTATAATTATGCTTTCCTATAGTTCAAATTGATACATTAAGATTTCACAGAAATGCAGTCTCTGAAAGTGAGTTATACCAGTATCACAGGATACAATTCATATAAACAGGAAACTGTATCTTCAGTGGTGTTTAGAAGTGGCTTAAGGGGCAAGAATCGCTGCAGTAATTTAAAATGGAAGAGACCAAGGCATTTCTTTCAGTAAGAAATTTAAGGATCTGAAAGGAAGATATTTAGGTATAAAATACAGGTGGTTACTTGCTGCAGTTTTCTGAAGGGAATGCATAAGTGTCTTTTTGGCCTGTTGTGGAAATGTCATCCATGCTAGGAAACTTTTATTTCGTTTTTAAATGACAGTATTATTTTATCCAGTATTTTTCACCTCTTTTTTTTCTGTTTCCTAATACATTTCTTTTTTTTTTTTTAAGCTTCCAAAACAAACAAACAAAACCCCCAAACACCCAACAAATAAACAAAAACAGAAAAAGAAAAGGAGTTAGAATATCACCTGGCAGAGAATTAGAGCTATGCAGTGGTATTATATGGTGTCTCATCTTGCACTGAAGATTCACGCTCTGTTATCACCCTAAGACACCCCGGGATTACCATGAATGGAAGAAGTCCTTGTCAAATTTCAGGTGTCTTGAGCAAAACCAAATCAAACTTCAGAATTTTTTAGAGAGCTGCTCACTGTTCCTTCATGTTTAAACTTCACATCGTGTATGTTTGTTAGGTTGGTATTTGCAACACAAGATTGAATGAGCAGTAGTACATTATAGACCTTTATACCTCATGGTTTAGAAGCTTCATACAGTTAAGTTTCCTTATGGATCTGATGTAAAAATCATCACTTTATCTGAAACCAAGACTAATCGAGAATCAAAGAACAAAATTACCATTTGGATTATACTGGAAAAATGTTCCAAGACAATGCTTGTTGTAACAGATGTTAGCACTGCACATGGAAATTTTATTGCTTATACCACAGCATTGTCCTTGTTCTATTTTGGGTTTTGCTATGCTTTCGTTCTTGTTTTTTTAGAAGATTATAATACAAGGATGAAATATGATTCTAAACAGTGATTTAAAGTGCAATCATCCCACACACACAATAGTTTTGATTTGGTATCTATTTATTTTCCATTCATTAGGCAATTGCAGGATATTTTCAAATTAAAATCGATGTTGCAGTAATAAAATTTAAAAGTGGCCTAAGTTGTGCACATGATGTAGATGAGTGGTAGGAAAATGTGATATTGTCCAAATCAGAAGAGAATAAGCTCACTTCACTGAAATAACCATTTCTGAAACACTTTATCAAAATTTAGTATCTTGATTGCTAAGAGGTTAAAATCAAATCCTGGAAAAGTCATGGAATGTCTTTTGGAATGATGAATCTTTCCAGAAGAGTGTGCAAATTTAACAGAATCCACGTAAAAGGTAATCTGCAAACACTGGAGTCACGAAGATAAAGCAGCTGTTCAATTGCTTGAATTTAGCATGTGCAGGACTGGGGCCATTACTTAAGATCCATTTCAAAAATACATCCATTTCCTATCGCTTTTATTATGAATGATTAAAGCTAGAATTAACTCAGGATATAAGAGTAATTTCTAAGTCATTTTATATGTTTTATTCAGTGCTGTTGTCTATTCATGCATACATTTATTTACTGGGAATTTTTTTTTTTTAAGACTAATTTTTTTAATAAGAATAGTAATTATTTCTGTATTATTCTGGTTGTGTCCACCCAAAGTTATACCACCTTTTCTCTGTCTTAATTCTTGCTTTTAGAAAGTTTTGTGATCATTCACTTTTGAGTTTCATCAGATTGAGGAACTTCCTGTGCCCTGTGAGGAGAGTGAAAACTTTGTAGAGGGAGAGACACCTTTGTTCCGAAGAAAAGGGTTTAAGAAAAGATATCACAGTCATCCCTCTTGGACAACAAATCTAAAAATGTAGAACATACGTAGGGAAACAATTCTGCCTTCTTTTCTTGTTATTAATTTACTCTATAGAAAAGGAAGAAAGGGCCTAAAATGATGATTAATACTACTCTAGTAAGATTTTTTTCACATATTCTCTGTCACTGCCAAAACATGGATCTGTCTTGTCACTAATAAAACGCCTCTGATTATCTGCACCACATCATTGCACCAGGGATCTTGAGCGAACTGGTGATGTGGACCACTCTGTAGCATATGGCTCAGGCAGGCATATCTCAGGCATTTCTCCCAGAGAAATAAGAACTGAAGCTGATAACATCTGTCCAGTCTTTGCTCATTTGTCTGGGTGGGCAGATTGATCTGCATGTGATTTGGCTTTCAGTGCAGTTTCATGTTTTATTTACTCCCCCTGAACTGCAGGCTGCTGATGAAAGGGGCAGTCCTTTCCCTTGCCCCAAGTTGCCACCTTCTCTGTTTTAGCAGTCATTGCCTTGTCATGAATCAGCTCATCTGTCCAAAGCTAAACTTCCATTTTCAGGATTACTCGGGCTCAGTGGTTATAACTTTCTTTGTAAGTCTCATGTTCTTTGGAAAAGTGGGAATTTAACTTTCATAGGGACATCACTTGATGTTCAGAGTAAAGATTTTATATGGTGGGACACTTAAAGCTTTTTATTTTTTGGTTTTGAGAAGTTTGTTCACCTCCAAGAGAGAGTGGGTCATGCAGTGGATCAAGGCATTTCTGCTTGCTAGAGAAGAGTGTTTCCATGGTGAATTTATTTTTTTCTTTGAAAAAAAATATAACAATATGATGGAAATGAAACAAGGAGAAGTTGTCAGAGTTAAAGTGGAGCTTCTAGAGGTTTTGAATGCTACTGGATTACTGGAATTAGCATAGCTATTCTGGGTTCTGGTGACTGTTTAGAGACCATGAGATTATGGGAAGGTCATAGGATTATGATACAAGGAATGGTGAGAAGGCAAAGAGATAGAATTTTATCCTAGATTTGTCCCTTTGGAAACGGTCTGTGCGCATTGAGCTACACAGTAGGGTGTTATTTGTAGGTGAGAATTGTCCTACATTGTTGAACAGAATGTCTTTTCTCAGAGCGAGAAAGCATCTTTGAGAGATGTAACCTGGTAAATTTAATTACATTCCCCATTACAACCCCTTTTCTTAGGAATTTTTTTTTTTGCCACTGGCATATTCTGAACTTGTTTGCTCCCAGTGAGTGTACATGAAAATTACATTCTAAACACTTTCATAGATTGATATGATATGATCAGTATCATAGTTTGAGCTACTGACCTGTATCAAAAACTTTTGGAAATGCATGACACATAAACCAGACATTCTTTCTTTCTAAATCTACTGCCTTAGGTCTTGCACCCAAAGAACTTCATATTGACATCACAATTCTTATTTGAGTTTCATAAAAAATGTTATTTTCCAAGGCAGTTTAGACATACCTATGAATTATAGAAGAATTCTGAAGCCTAAACTATTACTCTAAAGCACAAGGTATGACTTTAAATCTGAGTTAGCTGTAACTGAAGATGTCTAATATCTGTTTGAGGTAACTATATGCAGGACATCAGTAGTGTTTGTAGTGTTTTGTAAGTTTACAGAATTCCAGAATGATTGAGGTGAAAAGGGACCTTTGGAGGTCATCTGGTCCAAACTTTCCCTTCACTAGCAGGAGGAAGGAAAACACCACCTGGGTCGCCATGCCCCTGACTATTGCACCCTGAGCTCTGAAGTCATTTTGATACTCTTCAGGAGGCATCACTGCTGCCTGCATGGAAGAATGCAGGGGGTAATAGAGTGTCATACAGTCTTTGATAGTCCTTCCACAAAATCCTGGATCCAGGTCCCCAGCAAGTAGCAAACCTCTCTACGTGATAGGACAGGTCCACAGATGGGTGTCTCTGTTCTCTGTAGCAAGGAGCCACCCATTACTCTTTCATACCACTTCTTTCTGGTGGTCTTGCATGGTTTAGTGTCAGTTGATGCAGATACTTTGCTTGAAATCACTCTAGCTCCTCTTCAACTTTGAGGGTGGTGAATCTTCTTCATAGTTGTAAGCCTTTAAGTGGAGCAGGAGTCTTCTTGGTGCCAGAGGTCACCAGTTTGGGATGGACGATACCTGCATCTCCACTGCAGCTCGGAGTCTAGGGCTATTCAAGCTGTAGTGTCTTCAGGAAGACCCTGTCTCTCTCTCATCTCTGATTTGCACAGCCTGATGATTTTCTCCTCTAACTCTTTTACTTCATGCCACAGCCCTTCAAAAATAGTACACTTGCAGCAGGGCAGAGGTCCATCTCCCCTAGCATCAAAATGATGTTCCAGGCACTCTGTGCTACCTGGAACTTGGAGGGCTGCTTCCACCATCCAAAGCACCACCTGTGTTTAAGCCTTTACTCTTGCAGAGTCAGCTACTCCAAAACCTGCTGGGAAACTAACTCTGTGTCACTACCCTACCAGAGACTGTTTATGCTGGCTTGAACACAGTTTTATCTGTCTCTCTTTTCCGACCTCCCCTTTCTTCTTCTTTGCATTTTTCTGCACAAGCTGATGTGCTGTTGACTGCCTCTGGGAATTGTGCTCTAGGCCTATCTCTTATATAGGCCTCTCCTGAGCATCAGCTGAAAGGGTTCTTGAACCTCTGTAATGAGAAGGCAGCTGCAATAAAGGCTGCAGGTGCCTTGGGTCAAAAGCATCTTGTCATGCTCATTAGAAACTGGTAGAACTTCCTCAGGCCTCATGGGTCCCTTTATCTCATCTTTGCCTGACAGCAGCAGGCACCTTCAAGTTTCTCAGAGAGTTTGCTCATTGTCCCCAGAGGATCCCAAAGCAAAGTACAGAGACTGCTGCACAAACTGCTGTGTGCTCGGAACACAGGATCAGTAAAGTGATGAAGGACAGAGTAAACAGGGAGGCAGAGGGCAGGAAGGATAAATCACAACATAGTTTTATCAAAGGAAGATTATGTCAGAGATGCTGAGATAATTGATTTCTTGGAACTACTAATGTGGATTTTAATGCTTAGTTGAAATCTAAGTTGGTTGGTACAGTGCCTTGCAGGAGCTGGGTGGAATAGAGAGGGCAGGATGGGTACAAGGAGTTCTAAGACAGTTCAGGAGCACAGCCAGAGGGAAGACTGCAGCAAATAGCATTACAAGGATACTTCTCAGGATAAAAAACTCACAGTGACTTTTTTTTTTTTAAAAAAAAAGAAATAACCCTGGGGCCAGTTGTTTTCAGTGTATTAATTCATTACTTTGGAGAGAACAACATATGAGCTTGTGAAAGTTGTAGAGGACACAGGGAATAAGGAAATTCTCATAACAAGAAGAAACAGATCATCATAAAGCATGGTCTCTATGATCCTGTTAACAGGAATCAGAAAATGAAGTGTAGAACTTCACATGTGGTAGTCTTTACATGCAGTAAGCTTCCTAGAATTTCTAACATTTTAATTTCACGTATCTCAGTTGTTGCAGGACCCTAAGATATTGGTGATACTTTCAAATTCTTTCCCTTTTTAACTCTCTTGCAACATTATAGCCACAGCCTTTAATATTTTATTACAAATTTAAGTTTTGGTTCTGAAAAGGGTTTTACAGCCCACGGCATATGAAGAGACTTCCCATGTGTGGATTTTTTTAATCTATGTATCAGCTGTTTGGTTGGCCCTGGCAGTCGCTTTCAGTGATAAGTTCTTGTGGATTTTAAACACAACCCATTCTTAACAAAAATCTCCTTTCCCTGTTTCTTTCTTACACGTAATCAAACAGAACTGTAACCATGAGCTTCATCTACAAGTGATGGTTCTCAATTTGATTAATCAGTGTTCCATCAATTTGTGAAGAACTTATTTAATAAAAATATCTTTTTAATTTTTGTTAGAAAATACAGATTTAATCAAACTGATGATTATTGAAAATGTTATGATAATAATCATAGTGTTATGATATTGAAGATACACTTGAAGATGTTATAAGTTCTTTATGAACAGTATTTACCAAATGTCTCTTTTTCAGTCCAGACTAACTTGTACATTGTATTAGTATTCCCTGGCTGACTGAATGCATGAGTGCTTCCAGCACACACATTTCAAATCTTCAACTGCAGTTGATACAGTTAAATGAACTTGAGACAACCCTTTCTGTAAATGCCAAAAGCTAAATTGCATGCATGTTAAATAAGAGTTAAATTCACTAAAAATGTTATTGCAGTGGCTGTCTTGCCTTCATCTCTAAAGTTCTTTGCAATTGCTTTGACATTGGAGGAAGCTTTAAGGAGGCTCGTAAAGCTGGGTGTGTAAAAGCATTTAGGCTTCTTTTCCCTAGCTCCGAGACCTGTGGAGTTTAGTTGTTCTTCCTCCTTATGCAATTGATGGAGTAGTGGGTAAATGATTTTTGGATACACTCCCAAAATCAGAGATGACAGCACACAGACCAAGGAACTAGTAAAGGTAGCCAAGAGTCAGCACTAAGATTTCCATGTGTTATAAATTCCACCACTTTTCAGGAAGTTAAAGCCGTCTTCTGTGGGGCTATGGAGATGTACTTCTGTACATGCAGGATTCACGGCCCTGAATAATTTTCTGGACCCCAGAGTGCTACTGTTTCTACTTCAAAGGCTGAATGGAGGTCAGCCCTTCATCTCAGAAAGCTACTTCTGCAGATGATGATATTTTTGCCTTAGCTTCCCTTTCAAGAACACACTAAGAAAATGGAAATTCTCTGTTCCCTTCTCTTTGAATCCTCTGAAAGGAATTCAAACTCAGATCAGCCCACTGCCAGGACGGAGCCCTAACCAGCAGCACAGCAGGCATCTGCATCCTTCCTGGCAGTAACTCAAGTACTTTTGCTACTGTAATAAATGGGAGTGCAGCCCATTCCAGAAGGGTACGGTGTAGGTGGAAAACAAGGAATGTGTCCAGATACTCTTAAACAGATGCATAACAAGAAATGCTTATATTTGCTCTGCACTGCTCTGAGGGAGGAAGGTAGGTGGTGAATTTCTATACTTCGTTCTCCAAATTACACATGTACTAAAGGGAGGAGGATTACAGAACAGAATTAGATAGTGTAGTAGAGAATGTTTCACTTACAAAACTTTTTTTGAGGTTCGGACTGTATGAGGCCATTGAGCTGGCAGTTGTTTGGATGATGAGAAATGAGCAGGTGTTGGTCTTTCTTCTTCAGAGGCTGTTCCAGTCATTCCTTAGATACAATTAGTAATGTGCCATGAACAGGAGTGTTTTTACTGTGCCTTTTTTTGCAGTGTAGAGACAGTGGAGATTTGTTCGTGCACGTTTTACATCCCTGGTCTAAATGGGGGTTGCTAAGAGAAACTAAAACTGCACCCTGAGACACAAGACAATATGTGGCATGAGCAGGTCCTAATGGGCTGGCCAAAGTGATCAAGTGCTACTTTCCAGTCAGAAGAAACACGAATGGAGGACCAGACAAAGCCGTTATTCCATCTCATTTGCATACCCTGGGATGCCTTTCCTAATAAGTAAATAAACAAAAGTAGTTAGAAAAATGCATTAAAATGTATGTGTGGAGAAACAGGAGTTTCTGGCTTTGCAGTTATCAGGAGTAGTGCTTTGCATGGTGATGGTTGAAACCATGGCTTCCTACAGAAGGAAGGATCCATCCACAAAACAAACCTATTCAGTATAGAGCCATAGTCTCCCACAGTTCCTCTTGCCTTCAAGCACAGGACACAACAAACTGCTTGTTTGCAGTCGCTAAGAAGGAAGCAGGAATGCTTCCCCACACCTTACTTGGCCCCTTTTCCCCCCATGCTTTGTACTGAACTCCTCTGAACCTTGTCATGCCTCCAGCTTGAAAACTTCCCTTCTGTGATCCTTCTGCCTGTTGATGTCGCATGTAGTAGAGGTATGGTCTTCTGCGTCCTTCATCTATCTAAAGTGATTCTGTGTGTGAGATACTAATTTTAAACAGAATGGGATTTCAGAATCAAACTGCAGCAACTTTATCAAAGAAAAGTGTATCCTTTCCTCCAAGTCATTTTCATCATTGCCCAGATTCATAATGAAGATATCCACACCTCTAAGATGGTAAGCTAGCAATTTATATCAGCATTAAAACCACTAGTTGGAAGGTATAAGGGAGTAAAATCTTTTTCAAAATGCTTAGAACAAATTATATAAATCTGCATTTTTACTATAAGATTTCAAATCAGATCCTGACAATCTCAGTAAAAATTCATGAGAGTTCACAGACATTAGGCAGGGACTGATATAAATTGCCATGCTCATGCTGTGTATTTCTTGCAAAGTTCCCAGCTCTGATATATTTCTTTGGCTGTACTGAAAAATTACACTTCTCGTTGTACCAGAGATTGTAGGGCTGTCTGCATGCCCTAGAGAAGGAGAGGAGGGAAATATATGTATTATCTTTTGATTATGATATGCTGCAGTATAGCCTTCAGCTTTTCTTTTGCTTTCCAGTCATTTTCCTCACTTTATCTTTATTTGTTTAATTTCAGCCTGTATGTACTAGCAAACTAATTTGCCTACAGCCTAGTAAAAATATCATTTTTTGCATCTGTCAGGTCTAATGATTGCAAAAGTGTTTCCTCTTGCACTGGTGGAACAGACAAGTGCTCTGTGTTACTCTTGTCAGCCTTCTGCAAGCTTGCTGAAATCAAAAGCCCTGTACGTGCTATGAAGTATTCTGTGATGGATTACATCACCCATGATTTCATGGATGTTTTTCTTTATATAAATATTAGACACATTAGGATAAATGCTAGTCAAAGACAAAACCCAAGAACTTGTCATCACTCTTTCACTGGTAAACTATTCTGTTTTAGTTTTTCTTTTCTGCTGGAATTACTTTTCCTTTATGCAGCTCTACAAATACAAAACTAAATCCCTGCACCTTGACTGCCTTATTTAGCATAAACTTTGTGATCTTAAAATGCTTTGGGTTTTATTTATTTAGTTTTTTCCATATAAAATACTTGCCATCGGTTTCTTAAATTTTGCTGTGATAAAGCCTTTCTTTCTCAGGCAGGATTCCCGTATATTGTTGATGAATATCCTTTGGCAATTTTTTAACTACAGATAAAGATTGATTCTGAATAGGCTTAGTAAAGCAGATTTTTTTTTTTTTTTCCTGTCATTTTTATAAAGAAGACTAGATTCAGATTTGGTCCTCTTCAATGTTCACTGTACTAAAGGTGTGTGACCCATGCAAAGCTTGAGCTTTAATGATGAGCTGAGAACATGTCAGCGGAACTGACTCCTCAAGACCAGAACACACCCTTTGCTGACAGGTAGTGTTCTATGTTTGGGATTCATTTTGTGTAATGTTAGCCACTTAAAGACTGGTGTCTAGCCTAAGATGATCATTTAAGTTACCTTTATAGACTGTGGGCACCTCTCACCCCAAGCTAAAGTGTCTCAATAGAAGAAAGATTATGATACTGTCCAGATTTGTACTGCTTACTTAAACTAAGAACCACAGAGGAGGGACAGTATGATCTGTAGTCAAGTGAGATAAGGGTAGTCAGGGGTCTTAAGCACAAGCTGCGGGTTGATGGGAACAAGAGATTGAGGAACAAGAAAGAAGGGTGAAGGAACATCTGCCTCAGATATATACAGATTCATGCAGCTTGGGAAACAAGCATGAGGAATTTGAGCTGCACTTGCAGTCACCAAACTCCATCACTGGAATAACCAAGAGGCAGTGGAAGAATTTACATGGTTTGTCTGCAGTAGTGGATGGATGCAAGTTCAACAGGAAATACAGTCGGAGAATAAGGAGGATTGGACTGCCCTCCATTGTGAAGGAGCAATTTGGATATGTTGGATCTCTTCTAGGGGAGGGATGACGGTCTGGTTTAGAGTTTGGCAGAATCAGAGGAGAGGTCAGTAGGGGCAATGCTGTGATGCAAGCTTGTTACCACCAGCTCAGGTTAAGGGAGGGGACAAAGTGATTTCTAAGTGACTCACACAAATATAGGGTTATTCCTTTCAGGAAGAGCAATATTCTTCTGATTTTATAACAACCAAGTGCTGAGGAGTGTGGGGGGAAGCCCACACGTAGTGAAGCATTCTGTCTCCAAGCCTGTAGGATCCACATTGTAACATCCTTAGGTGTAAGGGAAAAAGAAACACTCCGTTCTCCCTCGGGCATGGGCAGATAGCTCATCAATTTCAAAACTTCTGAGCATAACAGGATGTAAGTATCAACAATTAATCTATCTTTTCCAGATGCTAGCCTCTTAGCACTTCTTTTAACCCTCTGTGTCTATAGTCCCTTACCAAAAAATTCAGCAGTGTGCTATGTTGTGACAGCTATTCTCATTGATCGGAGTTGAGTGACAGTAATCAAAACCAACACATCAGGCAATTCTGACTGAAATAAGGAATGTACTGGTATATGAATATTGGCTTAACATATTTGCATAAGAAGAAAATGGTTAAATGCAATTAAGTGCATTAATTATTTTTTTTCTATGGAAATATCACTTCTGATGAATCAATATTTAGCAGTCTGTGGTAATTCATGATGAAGTGATGTACATTTACTAGAAATCCAAGTGACCTTAAACAAGGCTCCCAGATACTCTGACACTGGTAGAAATTCTGTGTAATTTTAAAAGTAAACTGTAGAATAGTACTGAATGCACTTTCATTTTCAGTGATAAGAATGAAAGACCTCTTTCCTGTAAAATTTAATGTAAGAATAAAAGACACGCAAGGAAAAATAATGCAAGTATTTTCAGATGTACATGATAGGGATATTTGCATTTCAGTCAGCAATGCAAGGAAGGAAAACATTCTTAGCTGTAGTTGGGCCCATCTGCAAGCTTTTATCTATCAAAAAAGAAAGCTAAATACAGTTACTTGGCAAGCGAAAACTAAACTCTATGGGACCTGAGATTCCAGGTGTGATCCTAAGATATGTCTGCAATAAAAAGTAAAAGTTGTCACCTGTCTCCAAGGCAGAAAGGTATTTCAAAAACGATTTTGTTTATTAAGGCTGAAATTCTGTCAACCTGTATTACATGGCTTTGATGCAGTATTTTCTCACTAAAGCATTATGCCTTTTATTTTGCAAGACTAAATGATCAATACATTTCCTTATGGCATTAAAATATTGGTATTTTTCTTTAAAAAAAAGCCTGTTACATACCAGTAGATCTTAATACAGTGTTGTGTAGTATAATGTAAAAATATTTCACTGAGTTTTTATTACTGACCATGATGTCATATGGTAGGGAATATCTTGTCAGCCAGTTTGGGTCAGCTATCCTAACTGTGTCCCCTCCCAGTAACTCACCTATTCCCAGTTTACTGACTTTTGGAGGCAGGGGGAAGAGAGAAAGCCTAGACACTGTGCAAGCACCTTTAGCAATAGTCAAAACGTTGATGGGTTATCATCGCTGTTTTAGCCACAGGTGCAAAGCACAGAACCACACAGACTGCTGTGAAGAAAGCTGACTTCAGAACTTCATTCCAGCCAGATCCAGTACATCATGTTACTGCTCTGTGCTCAGGTTGCTGCCAGTGAAATGGAAGTCTTTGTGGTTTTAATCAGTACATCAATGTTTTTAAACAGTACATCTTAAATAGTTAAAAAGAACTTGATATTTTTATCATCTATGGGTATTCTCATTTTGTCAACACAGACAGTGAGATGCAAATAAATGAAGAGTATCTTTCTGGAGTCGGGATTAGAGTGGATGCTAGCAAGAAATTCAAAATATGAGAGCTTGGTTACATCTCTAGCATGAAACCATTGTTGCATAGTCAAAACCCAGATATTCTCTTGGTTCGGTAAATAAAAATGCTACAGAATCTAATTCATATATGTATGATACTATTGTTTTCCCATGTATTCATGCTCAAGAATACCAGAAGGCTGGGAAATTGTCTATATTCTTTGTCACTGTCCTGATGTCGGGTGACACACATTAAAAAAAATGTGTCTTATTTCATCTTTAACTTCCAGTCACTATATTTTATGTATTTTTGTCTTCTAGATTAAAGAGATTGGTGTTAGAAAATCTCCTTAAGTAGGTAATTTATCATGTACAGACCGTATCATCATGATTCAGGTCTGTCTTAATCCATTTTAGAGCTCATTTAGTCTCTTACCATACAGTCTATTTCAAATTGCAAATCAATCTTCCGGTTTTCCTCTAAATTTTGAGTTTTTTCTTGGCATTGCTTTTAGTGGAAAAACTGGATAGAACTGGCTATCCTCACACTTGGGAGAGGAGTGTATAGGGACTCTAGGTACTTTAAGCATATGTCTTTTTTATAGACATATGTCTCGAAGTGTATGTCTTTTTGCAGGTGGGCACAGCTTGCTTTCAATCCATGCTGCAATCCAGATAGATGCTGGCAAACTCTCACGTGTGACCAGCTAAAGAGTGAGTAGAGTTAAGGATCCCATAGAGTAGTAGTCTCCAAACAGGAGTGTGTGCATCCTAGGGGATGGGATGTTCAAGGCAATCTGTTGGGGTATAGGAAGAAAACCAGTTGAACTTTAATTTCTATATATTTTTGTCTAAAAACAAGGAAGATATTATGCTTTATATTTTATATTATAGTTTACATGTGCCCACTTAAGTGGATTTATGGATTATATTTAGTTTATACTAAAGTACAAAATGGACAAGCGGTTTAAAAAGATTCCTGCAAAGAAACTGCAGACTGAAGATAACCCTGATAATGCTGGTATAAGTGAACAAGGAGAAGACAGCAGAGCAGACATTTCTCCTACTGCTAGTACAAGCTCTTCATTAGTCATATGATGGATAAAAACAATGATGAACTAACCAGATCTGACAAGAAGTCAGCCAAAACCCCCCAAATTATCAAGATGACTATCTCAAATACAGATTTAAAGCTACTGTTGATAATGATGAACCTCACCATAAGTGCATGTTGTGCCTTGAGATATTAGCTATTGCTAGTATATGAAAGCATTACAGTTAGAAACACATTTAAAAGCATCCGGAGCATGAAAACATATCTGCATTTTTTTCAGTCATGTTTAAAGTCATGCGATACTCAGTCCAGGACTTCACATAACTAAAGGAGAAAAGCAAATTTTGAGGTCTCATATATAATAGTACAAGATAAAAAGCCCCATACTATAGGGGCAAAGCCTGTTCTTCCTGCTGTGGTTAAAATGGCTGAAGTAATGCACAAAAAAGAATACAGTGACAAACTGAAGTCCATTCCTTTGTCAGAGAATGCTGTTGGAGGATGCACAGAAGAGCTGAAGAGTTGAAGAAATAGGTATTGGAACAAAATCATGCAGTGTAGGAGGTTTGATGCAGCTGGATGAAAGTACAGATGTTTATAACATGTCTCAGCTTATGGTATTAGCTGGATTTTGCTTCAATAATGAAACAGATAAAGAAGTACTTTCTTGTAAGTCATGAAAGGAAAAATGTCCTGTAGAAGATACATTCTCACCAGTAAATGACTTCTTGAATAAGGGTAACGTTTTATGGAAAAGCTGTGTAAGTGTAACCACTAATGGAGCAGCTGGAATAAAAAATGTATTCCAGGGTAAGGTTACTGAGCTACCATCACACAGTGTCAATCATAGGCAAGCTCATGCAGTAAAGAAGCTGGAGCCAAAAGTGGATGAAGTGCTGCAGGGTGCCATTGATGTGGTAAATTTTATTAAAAAAGCAAATTTAAATTATAGAATATTATAATACTCTGTAATGAGATGGGGAATAACTATGAAAATCTTTTGTATCCCACAGAGGTTCACTGATTTTCTTATGGTGAAGTGTGTAAAAAAGTTGTTGGTCTTGAAAATTTTACACATACTTATTTTACAAAAAGACATTTATTCCAAATTTGATGACCTTTTCTGTCATGACAAGAAGCTGTCCATAGTGGATAATTAAAAAATAAAACAAACACACGTAATATGACCCTTCAACATGAAGGTGCTGATTTAACAATGAGTGAGAAAGTCACTGCTTTTCAGAGGAAACTTGTGCTGTGGAGAGAGCATTTTAGAAACAGATGTTTGGAAATGTTTTGATTGTTAACGTGATTTTGTTGCCAAAAGTGATGCAAGCTAGTCACCTAATAACAATACCTCTCATACACTTAAAAAATATGGAAAATGAATTTTCTAGCATGTTTAAAAATCTTCTCAGTCAGAGTTTCAGTGGGTTTTGAAACTAGTTGTTAAAATATATAAAAATGCAATGCTTTCTTAGTTTGCAAAAACAACTGATTGCCATCAGGCAAGATGGAAACTTACTGGCCAAAATTCAACAAAAACATTTGAGAGATTGGTGAATGGGACCTAGAAATGAGTATCGTGGTTTAGTAAGTGTAGTCAGCAACACATGTCCTACATTTGGATCTAAATTTCTCTGTGATGCACCATTTTCAGCTATCAGCCATTAAAACCAAGTATTGAAATGAACTGGACTTAGAACCAGATCTTCGAATTCCTGTATTACCTAGCATTAAACCAAGAGCTATAATAATAAAGAGTATTCAGTCACATTGCTTTAGTGAGAGTAAGAAGGTGTTTTGTTTTTCTGTTATGCCTTTAACAAATAAAATAAAAAAATTAAATAAAATCATCTTGTGACTTAGGAAATTGGGGCAGTGAGGGAGAGGATAGGAAAAGGGAGTATTCTTTTCTTCCTTTCTCCATTACACCTGTTTAGACTCAAAAGCCGGTAGTAACTTCTGTGTTCTTAATTTGATGTGTTCATATAATGTGGAGGAGAATCTGGTTCCATGACAGTGCATTAATATTTAAAACATTTATTCACACAAATTAGTGATGAATGGTTAGTAGTGGAAATAGTGAAACGCCTCCAGTAGAAATATCATGGTGCTTTCTTAAAAGCTCTCACGCCACCTACACTTCTGGTGTTTTGGAGTGCCCCTAGTTTTAGGGAAACAAGTTTCACCAAAGTCTCTGTACACTAAAGTTAAATAAAAATTTAAATAATTATTCAGGTTGCAGGATCAATGATTCTAAAAAAACCCAAACCAAAACAACAAACACCAAAAAAATCAAACCACCACAAGCTAAACAAAATTAATGTCTTTTTCCTGACTTCCAGTCTGGTATAAGAACTTTTTGCCAGAAGAGAGTTTGCTTATATGGTCTACTGACATTATTCCCTGTGCTTCTAGGTCTCTTTCTTGTTTAACAGGAGGGAGATTAATGTTACATGATATTAATGTTACAGTTAAAAAAAAAAAAGCTAAATGGGTGCATCAGATTAATGTAAAAAATGGCAAGGAATTTATTTAAAGCTCAGAAATAGATAGAAGTTATTTTTAAGGAGATTGTTCAATTCTGATGAAGTCAAATACATAACTGTTAATGACACTACATGTATTCGCTTCTCCCTAGGAGAGCTAAAATAAAGCATTACATACACTTATTACGTACATAACAGCACATTTGTTCATGGCAGATTGTTGTTAGATCTTATGGGGATACAGAAGGGTAAAGTCTGATTCCAGGTGTTCTGTGAATTTCAGGCATAATCTGTAATGTTAAAATGAAAGGGCAATAACAATAAAAAGTATTAGCACACATGGTCAAGGAGATGCTTGCCAGTACATAAGAAAATGAACATATTTTCATCACCCGATGTCCTGGTTTGAGCTAGAACCCAGCTAATTAAGTTCAATGATTTTACTTTTCATAAGAGTATCTTGTGAGTAGCACTTCCTGAAGTTAACGGCAAATTTTCTCAGACAGTGTCTACTTCTAGAAGTGATAACACTTGATGTTTGGAGTTGTTACCAAGGATTGGTGTTCAGAGAGGCTCTTGCTTATACTTGCTTCTGTGAAGACCAAGGTAACGGCTAAACCTTGTCTATCACATTGGGGATGTAGAAAGTAAAAGATCACACCTGTGGGGAGAAGCGGACAGGACAGGTGACCCTAAAGTGACTAGGAAGGGATTCCATCCCATATACAGCGTATTTGCTATAAATCTGAGGGATCACAAGGGCCAGGCTCTCTTTTGCAATGGCTGGCACTGAGGAGGATTCTGTACATTCTGCCTTCAATCCAATCCATGCATTCCAGAATCCAGATCCTGAATCTGGTTCTCATCTGCTGCTGAGTCCAGTCTGAGACTTCCCAGATATTGGTTTTGTATATAGTCATATTATTTTTATTAAAGCTGTTATAGTTTTCTTTTCCAATCTCTAAGTCTCTCTCCTTTATTCCCTTTCTCCTCCTCATTGGGAAGGGAGAGATGTTAATGGAGAAAGTTTATCATTTGTCTAGTGGCTGGCCCAGCCCTAACTCTTGATACTTGAAGTTGCCAACAAAATGC
This sequence comes from Chloroceryle amazona, assembly GCA_027560015.1. NCBI lineage: Eukaryota > Metazoa > Chordata > Aves > Coraciiformes > Cerylidae > Chloroceryle > Chloroceryle amazona. The sequence continues at coordinate 41,240 of JANHFX010024463.1, read as the reverse complement.
TGAAAGACACAGACTGTAACTACTTGCTTAATTTGAAGCGTAAACCATTTCCAAGTAATTCTCACATAATGTGGAAGATTTTGTCTTCTGTTTTCAGTATTGAATGAGGGGCTTCATCTCAGATAGTACTGATGCATTGCTTATTTTTGTATCATTTTCCAGTCACAGATAAAATTTGCTTTACTTTCTTAAACCGAATGGCTTGTTTTAATGTGACCCTGGAGGATTCCTCTGTAGGAAAAGAGAATGTGAAGCAAATGAAATGAAAAGATGACACCATGGTATTTTTAACTATGTTGCTGTAAGAATGAGTGCAACCGCAGTGAGGCTGCTTAAGACAATATGCCAAGATGAAGCATAATGCCTATTCAGAATCTCATTCAGAACAACATAAAACAACCTGCAGACTTTACTTATAAAGGACTTGATATATATGAGGAATTATTGTGATTTAAGAAGCTTCAGGAAAAGCTATCAGAAGGAAGAAATTTCAGAGCATAAAGGTCTGCCAAAGGAGAAGAGATACAGCAAGAGCAATTAACGAAGGCATTAAAGGGTGCAAAAAGATATGCAGAAGAGCCAGAGGAAAATTTCTTTTCTAGAAGGACTTTTCGCAGGTAACTGGAGTACAGCTTCAATTGACAATTGAAATCTCAGCAGAGGAAGTATGTGAATCAAACTGAGATGCTCAAGTACAGTAAATTATCACCACCATATGGCATCCTTCTGAGGATTCTGAAGTAAATAAAGTGTGAAATAACAGTCATGCACCATTGCGGGAAATGTCGCTGCAAGGTTTCCTTCAATATTCAAAAAAATGTTAATATAGCTTCTGTATTTTCCTTAAATTTGGAGGACCAAGGGATAATCCCCAAACTGTGAAGTAACGTTTAATCATCTAGTAGTCCTAGAAAATAGGATAAAAATGCTCTAATAGAGCCACTACTTTATCTTGCTTTACCTTACTTAGATTAAAAAATGAATGTATTTTAAAGTTAACATAGCATATATTGACCGGATTAATTTAACTAGCATGGGTTAACTGAGATGTTAACTAGTTTGCTTATCTAAATTCCTGCTTTCAAAAAAGAATGTCATTATGGCTTCTACACATTTCAAAGTTGCTTGGTGTTTTTAACAGAAGTGATTATTCTGCAAAGCCTTCAGCAGAGAACAGTCATGACTCTCATGATGAGTTTGGGAGAATCAGGATGTATAGATAATAGTTCCATTATCAGTTCCTGCTTTCTTCTGGCATAGACAATCTTACATGTGACTATACTGCTTTAGGAAGCCAAGGAGCTTGGAGCTGTTAAAAGTTGTCCTCTTCTTCTTCTTTATTAAAAATAATAGTTGATTGTATATTATTGCCCTGCATATTCTTGTGGTGTCCTGAAGAGGAGCTTCATCTTTATCCAGTAGAATCTGTTTCATAACTATCAGGATACTAAGGGTGACCTCATCAACATCTCCAATTTCTTAACAAGACCATGTTTTTATCTAAGACCCATCTTCAAGAAACACTAGTAGTGTGACAGTAACTGCATGATATGAGTGCTTGCTTGGTAGAGTCAAGTCATTGAAGACTTATTCTTAAAGCAGTGTTCTGCCTCAAAATTATCTGTTCTGCAACTGATGAAAATGCTTTTTAGGGGATTTATTTTTCGTAAATTTAAAGGCTGGACCAAACACATCCTTCTGAAGTTTTAATTGTAGCATTAAGTTCTCATTTCAAGATGTCTTCAAATGATTAATACTTTTACTTGAATAGAATCATAGAATCATAGAATAGATTGGGTTGGAAAAGACCTCCAAGATCATCGAGTCCAACCCCTGATCCA
>JANHFX010024463.1:25016-39299 GCA_027560015.1 Chloroceryle amazona | reverse complement strand
TACTGAGTACTGAGTACTGTAGGAGGCTCTGCAAACATCCACAATGATATACACTGGAGTGACCACTTTGTCAGAGGTTACTGCACTGAATAATGGATTTTCCAATCAGAAAGCAACACTAACTGTGCTTGACAATTTGAATCTTCTTGCAGCATCAAATGACAATAAAATTGAACTTACCAATCAGAAATTACTTATCAGAAATTTTATATCTCATTGTACAAGGTAATGTAAAATATATAGAGCAGAATGTAGTAACAGCTAAGTTCACAGACTGGCACCAGTTGGGGTTTACAGATGGAATTTACAGAAGTCATTTCTGTAATGAGACAATGGTTGGACATCTGAGGAGAGTCTTCTGAGGAAGGTAACGTAGCCTTTCAAACAGCTTGTATGATACCAAGTATGTTATTTTAAATGTGAAGTAACATGAGGAGATCCAAAGGGAGGGATGTGGTTCTCATTGAGAAGACTACCACTACTAAAACTGTAGACTTCAACCTTCTTCTGGATTGTAGGCTTGAAGGGAAGAAGTAAGTAGATTTTCCTGTAAAACTGACACTATCTCAGTTCCTCATGATTTCATAACTCCTCAGTTCCTACACTAGATAGTGCAAACTCATGATGACAACTATAGCCAGATTCACATGCCTCCTTTGAAAGTTCTGATCTACTGATGGTTTGCGAGGTCCCACAAGCAGAGAGGAAGTCACAAAAGAAAATTGTGCTCCAGAAATATTTATGAAATTCTTTTGGTTTTCTGCATTATAAAAAGGAATAAAGTAAAGATGATGTCTGTCACAGAGAGCTGATGCTGGAGTATTTTGACAGAATGATTGGATCAGCTGTGCTTGTATGTGCAGAAGGTGGGCATTTGGGTTTGTAAATCAGCTGTTTCCTCAGATGATAATCCAAGTCCTCACAGAAATCGTTAGTGAGCTTCCAAGTATATAAGACAGAAGAAAATTAATCAGTATGTTACTTCTTACTTTAAAGACTCCAAAATTTTTTTAAATTACTCTTTAAAATAAAAAAAAAGAAATTTCAATATATAGCACTCTAAGAAATGTGTTATTACTTTATTGTTATGTATCGTCAGTTTAGTTTCCAAAAGGATTGAAGTTACAGTCCTCAGTACAATGCCCTACAAAATTCCAGTCTTAAGACAACAGAAGAGGATGGCACAATTTAATAGACAAGTGCAAGTGAAAAAAAAAAAATATTTGAATGTAAATTATAAACAATGGAGAAAAAGAGAAAAAACTATTTTTTTTAGATCTCCTGATGACTTGTCTCTGCTCAAGTAATATCATTCCAGTTAGCATCTAATTTAGATCTCTAAAGTATCAGAACTTGTTTGGATCAGGAGAAATAGAAGGTAACTTCTGTATTTCTCCAGAAGGAAGGAACATGGGGCTAAAGCATGGCTCATATAGTAAAATGTTCATGCCTACTGATATTAGCACTCTCATTTGGTGCAACAGTATGATGTGATGACCTTACATCCCTGAAGTGGTGTCAGTTTTCCCCTTTTCACCTGGAAGAAAAAATACAGACTTAAAAGCTTAAACCACAGGTTTTTTTTTTGAAAGTTAATCTAAACAAAACTGTTTGGAGCAGCACATTGCCAAGTGGAAAGTTAATAAAGTGCTTTGTTAAACTGTTCTCAAATTTTAAGCAAACCTGTCCCTTCACTCCTAAAAAGCCTGAAGCCCAAATATGCATGTACTGCAATAAGGACAACTATTCCCATAGTTCAGACATAGAATAGAATTAAAACGTAGTTTGATATTGCTGGTCTTTCTGCATTTAGGATGTCTGAGGAATGTAGATTGCTATTGTGGAGGATTATTGAAATAGCAGTAATTTCATATCATCTGTATACTCATAGGTATGTTTTCTATAATCTCCCCTTCAGCAAAGTATCATCCAATTTTTATATTAGGTAAATGTTTGTTTCTTTTTAATTTCCTACTAAGGCTTGTAATTTTTAGTTGATAACAAGATTTACTCCTGGATACAGAGGTTTTCATAAATGTTGACGTAGGCCCCTGAATCAGATGCAATTAATCCATTAGTAAATAACTATAGCTTCAGTACCACAACTGAGCACATGGTAAAACTTCAAATTTGTCCCAGGCTTTCTGAAAGAAAAAAATCCCAGATAGATAAAGAATTCCAGGCTTTTCACAAACCCCATGGTTTGTACAAACTTCCTCTAGCATCCAAGAAGTATAAGAACATGTGTGTTCTCCCTTGGCATCTGGGTGGTCAGATTGAGAAGGGATGCAGGGAAGTAGCCCACTCCTCTGACCTTATCCTGAGCACACTTGATGAAGGTAAGGGATCTTTGGGGTTTCTAAGTTTTGGTGGATGCTATCGGTACTGGAACACCATTTTGAGACAGGGTTAGATTTTTCAGACCTGGGATTCAGCTGCTGTTCAGCTGTCTGGGACTGTCGGTATCTGAGAGTCATCTAAGCTTCATTTATAGTTAATGGAGAAAAGAGAGAGACAGTTCCAGAGTGCAATTCATCTCCCCTGCTTGAGACATCTATTTATGGATGAGATCACGAATTCCTTAGAAATGTCCATTCATCTTAACTTTGGCAATAGTTGTGTAGCACCTTTCCTAATTAGTGTTGGAATAAAAAATATTTCATTCATCATGGATGGAGAGACTGTAAATGCATAAATGTTACTGTTGCTTTCATTCTCTTAATCAAGTAGGATTTTACATAAAGACACTTCCTTTTGTAATTATAAATCATAGCTTTTTTGGCACTGCTGACATTTTTTTAAACAATATTTAGTTATCATTTATGTTGCTTTGTTTGAATTACCCCTCTCAATGAAATCTACTCAGAATTTACTAAACAGGATTTTCTGAGTAATAAATGTGTTTGACTTGTGTGCATATGTAAGCATTACTAATGTCTACTGTGCATTGTCCACCTGTAATAATGTTTCAAATGTTGAGTCCCTAACTTCTGGTTCACTAATCAAACAATCTATTTGCTATATGAAAACTACCACAGAAGAGCTTTTGAGGGTGGCATGCTTCAAGATGTGATTGATTTGTTTTCTCTGTGATAGCAAGGAGACTTGACATCTTATTCTGTTGTTTCCTAATCTAGACCAAATTCACCAGTTTAAAACAGATTTACTATGTATTCTAAGTAGTTTTTAAAGATTTTTTTATTTAAGTATTTTTTGTCTAAACACATACTTTAAGCCATGTGAAATTTTATTTATCAGAAGATTCAGATAGAATGCAAAATGTAGAATATATGTTCTAATTACACTCCACACATAATAAAATAGAGTGCCTTTATTTGGCTGCCTCCAGGATAAACTGTTCAGTATTTCAGCACTCCTAGTTATTTGAATGCTTGCACCAACTTTCAGTAGTCCTATTACATTCACTTGCTTTAATAAAGAAGCACTTCTAAATTCTCACTTAATTACTTGTGCTTCTGGCATTGGCTTACATATGATGAAATAATCTTTTCTAAATGTGGCCCCTATTTACTTTTATAACACCTGGCATGAGAATTACTGTTGTATAATATTACAGCCTCCAGACCCTTTGCTTTTGTTCTGCTATCTTTAAAAGTCAGATAAACTTGTAGAAGAGTTATCTTGTTTATCCGGAATCTATCAGAACCATATTGCCTTCAGTTTTGGGGATGGCATCTCACAACTGTATGAACCAGGAGTATATTTTGTGCATATTTTCTTCAGTTTTGTTCATCGGTCCCCTTGAAATCTTTACATAAAGTGCTGTTAGTTTTTATAGCATATATCATTAACTTTCTGTCCTTGCCTGCTATCTTTGGGATCGTTTCTGGCTTTACAGTGTGTTATGCATTTTTTCATATAAATGTACCATGTCTTTGCCCTCCCTGCTGTACTACTGAGTTGTGTGTTTACTTGTTTTAGCATTCAGTGTTATTAAAGAGAGTTTGTTTCTTTTTACGGCTCAAAGTTCTGCTGAACCTATTGTGCTGGTTCTTAACATCCTTTTAGATGAATTAAGTGGAACTTAATCTGTTCATATGTTGTCACATATCCCTCTTTCTTTTTCCTGGCTATATTTTTTTTTCACTGTAACATGCTGATATCATTGAATCCCTTACAGCAAGTGATTGATTTCTCAATGGGATTAATTGATTTTATCTTTTTCTTGTGGAAAAATCAGTTCCTAACTTGAACTGTTTGTAAGTCACATTAACAACCCATAATAAATATCCCCCCTACTACAAGAACCTTAAATTCCTTGATGATTCTTTTTACCCACGACTATTAGGTTTAGCATCAGAGTTTATGTTTATGTTTAGCTTCTGTGACCAAAAAACATGAGAAGTAAATTTTTCTACTTTAGAAAATGTGGGGGAAAATTAGAGCATATTATATGTGATTTTATAAAGGTTTATTTGAATAGCTACAGTCCGTGGGGTAGTCATGTGTATGTAGGTTTTCTGTGAAAACATTTTTACCATGTTGAAAAGGAGGCAAATCAGCATTTTTTAACTGGAAGATGTAGTTATATATATAAAAAATAAGACAATATCCTATTTTTATTCTGTCATTTTTACTAATACTATTATTACTCTAGTCCTAAGCACTCAGTTAGAAAAACTCAGACACTTCTTTCAGGCAAGAATTACACTGATTGCATTTGTTTCCAGGTTAGATCCATGTGCTACAGGTTTAATTTAATAAAAAAGTAATACTTTTCTTGAAAGTTCACACTGACAGTTTTTGCAAGTATAAACCCAATATCACAGAGTTCCGTCTTCTCTTCCTCACACCCTGAAAAACACAGACAATATATGAGTTTTTTAAAATACCCGTGTTTTTCAAACAAAAAGAAAACAATGCATCTGTGATTTTTTTCTCCTTTACACAATGTTATACTCAGTTTTTAAATCTTCCTGTAAATGGGACTCCTTCCTAATACCTAAAATAATATGTTACTGTTTCCTTTTGGTTTCTCTGTGCCTTACCTTTTGTTTTGTGTTGTGTCTCTGCTCAAAATAAGGTTCTACTTCCTCTTTCATTTTTGTAATCCGAAAAGATGTGTATATCAATGAAAGTATTCATCAAAAAAAAAAAAAAGTATTCTATCTTTAAGGGCAAGGACAAGTATCAGTATTTAGTATTACACATTTTCTCTTCTCCAGGTACAGTAGGTCTTGAAAATAAGTTCCACTTAGTGCTTCTAACTCTCTATATGTGAATAATATATTTGTTTCATTGGAATGAAAATAGGGACAATTATGTTTGCTTGTAACTCATTATATATGCTGAGATCTGCCTATCTTTACTAATCCCTGAAACTGTAATCTGTCCTTTGCAATTGCTCACAGTTTATGTTTTCTCCATGTAATGAGGAAATATTTTTTCTCATAATTCATGCATTTGTTTTGTACACATATTTTTATGTGTTTGTACTGAAACTCCTACAGCACATTTTAAAGTACACAGTATAAATTGCAGCAGCAGGAAATCTTAGTAAAATATCGGAGTGTATAATCCATCTGGTCTGACCACTTCTCATTCATTAGAAGTCTCTTATGATCAACATCTGGCAGGATTAGACTGCCCTGAACAACAAGGATTTAGCTTGTAGTACTTACATGTAGATTTAGTGAACCAAAAGGTCATCAGAAATATCTGTTGAAAGGAAAGTAGTATGATTAATCTACAAATTATTAAATTTATTTTATAACTGGCAGAGTTGGGATTAAATGAGCAAACTGAGCCTTTAAACATATAATCTGATATCTAGTTTTAACTGTCAATCAGTGGAGACCCATGAATCTGAACTGTCATCATTAGATTGACAATTCATCAGGAATAAGTTTTCCTGGGGAGGTAGGGGATCATTTGTATATTGTACAGAGAGAACCAGCATACAGAGATCTCATAGGAAGTAAAAAACATGCCAATAACCAAAATTCAGTGTCAGGGTTCTGAGAGCACAAAAAGTCCTTTCTGCCCCTCACCAGATCTCCAGGGATGCCCCCACCAAGCCAGGACTCTGTTTCAGTGCAGCCCAGTGCTGTCAGTCCATGCTCCACTGATGCTGTGGGAGTGCTGGTCTTTGTCTCCATCACAGCTGTTCCTGGCATAGACTCTGTTGGTTTGGACACATTTCCTGGCTTGTCCTCAGACCTGTCTTGTCAGTATGAACCTGCCAGCAATCACTGGAGTATGTCTGACCCTAGTTATTCTCACCAGACCTGATATCATGGATGGACTTCCCAGCTTTACCCTGGACCTCCCTTATGCTGTGAACTTGTCTGGAATTATAGGCTCATGGCTGAAATGAGCTGTTTTCTCGACGTCTCTCCAGCTCCCATTGCTGGAGTGCTGGCTGGTCAGGTCCCTGCTCTGGGAGCTGTGTTACTGGACTCATGTCCCTCTTCCTTAGGGAACAGCTGGCACATGCTGCTCCTGAACATTCATTTTCTTCCCTTAAACCCACACCTACCCCTCCTGATACAGACCACAGGAGTGTTGTAATTTGTTCTCATTTAGACTATTTTTTTTTCTTTAACAGTCCATTTAGTCATTCTATCTACACTCCCAGTTTGCTAGAGATTAAGAAATTAATTTCTTCCTTGGCAATGCAAGTTCTTGGCTCTTCAAAACCCCTGTATTTCTTCCTTCACAGGTGCAGGGTCAGGGACTTTGTTGTTTGCCTCTCAAACATCACTGAATTTGATACAACAGCTATGAGGTAGGCAAGTATTGCTGCCATCTACTTCACAGAAAAAAAGATACAGCCAGACTTGGTAGCAAACTTTAAAATCTTATTTTGATCACATGAGCTGTATCACAGAAAGGGTCTGGCAGAATGAGGGGAGAAAGCCTTTTCTCTTGTATCCCATCTTTTCTTGTGCCTCAAGCTCAAGGGCCACCCTTTTCTTCCCACAACTGTGTCCCTTATACATGATGCAAACCCTTCATTTTTTGGAGCTTCCTGCTGGGTAAACATAATTGCACCCCAGTAATTTTTGAGGTTGACCACGCATAGATCTGTCAAATATGTAGTATGGTGAAATACTGATTTCATCTAGATTTGTATGCAGAGCAGATGGCTTTTTGCCATCAGTGAATAACTAGGTTCTCTAGCAGTGGGTTGTGAAATCTTCCAGGGTTATTGATGACCAGGTCTGGTAATTCCTGTTTTAGGAAAATGAAAATATGGTGTCTTTAAAGTGTGCAAAATTTATATAAACAGACACAGAGCTACGACTTTCAGTAAATTGCTACCAAGGGATTAAAACCACATACTATAATACTACTTTTTTATTTGAAGTCAGTGCAAGATTTACTGAGGACCTGAGATGCCCAGCAGAACTTTATGCACTTCTGTTACAACTTTCTACAGTAGTTTCCTCCAGTTGAGATTATCCTATTCTACACAATAAAGAAGCACAAGTATAGTAGTTTACAATTTTCTTTACTCAGAATTGGCAGAACGAAACAACTACTGCTGAGTTCTAAACCAGCTTGTACCGCTAGTGATAACGATTTCCAGGACTGTGTGCATCTGCTAAAACAAAACACACAGCATTTTGTATTCTAAGGTTAACAAATTTAATCCCAAACTGCAGCATTTGCTACAGGAATCAGCTGCTCTAGAAACAGAGATGCAGCTTTGCAAATTCTGCTGTTGGACCCAAATCCAAATCAGAAGATTCTGTAGTTAAATTTACTTGAAAGAATAACTTCTGTAGGAAGAAAACCAGAAGTTTGAATTCTGTGAGATATTTAGAATATTTAGAAAGAAACGACAGAAAGACAGGGAGGAGAGAGGAGAGGAGAGGAGAGGAGCGGAGCCTGAGAATGCTGAAAAAAAACTATGGAAATAGGAAACAAATACTGGGAATTGTAGTGAAAATACCCGCAGACTAGGCACAAGATGATGTGTGTCAGACTAGTAGTCATAGTATTGAGAGGGGAAAAAAAAACCTCATTGTCTTCTAGAAAAACAATGTAAACGTTAGAAATTCTTATAAACCTCCTAATATCTTGTTGTGATAATGGGGAAGAAACACCTTTCTTTTGGCAAAATCTCCACAGCAAATGCATCTGAAAAGCTTCCAATATCTGACTGTGGCAGTTAGGGGAAAAGGTTTCCAAGTTCTCTGGTTCCAAATCTAATGAGGTGTGTCTTTTGGGAGGTTCAGCAGCAGTTTGGTGAAAGAGCTCTGGAAGCTCCACAGTTTTTGGACTTACAGAAGATGGGGTGGGGTATGTCAAAGAAATTTCTCAGTGGCTGAATGTAACCTAAGAGTTGCTCTGAAAAAAAAAAGTCATATGCAATAGAATACCTCAGTTGCAGAATTCATGAACAAGTTCATAGCAAGTCTGTAGACAATCTGAAGTGTAATTTTTATAATCAAGTGTCTGTCTTGTGCCCTCCACTGTAGCCTATCTTAAATATCAGTTTATTTTAATAATTAATGTGTATTTTTAATCATTCTTCTCATGTTAATAATGGTCTGATTTGACTAAACAGTATTTGGTGGATCAGCTGTTCGCTACTCAGATCAGTTGAGTAATGTTAATCTAGTATCTGAGATTAAAAGAATGACTAAAACTGTCTCCAGAAAAAAAATCAAGAAAATATCAGAAAACCCACAACTAAAAAAAGTCTTATTTTACAGAAGGAAGTATAGGGTAGAAGAATATGACAAGTTATATGCCTTTGAAAAGTAAGTTTTAATTTTTCTATGTAACGTGATAGTTTCAGTGAACTTTCATACTGTGTGGAAAGATTTTGGACATTAGCTAAACGATAATGAGGAGATGTCTATTTTATTACATTATCACTGAGGGTTTGTTTCAGAAAAGTAATTTTTCTTAGTATCGAGAAAGACATGTATCATAAGGAACAGTTAATGGCATTCCTGGAGCTAAATTATCAATCATTCATTTTACTAGTAGACTAGCAGAAAAAGGAGTTACTACCAATCATTTTTTGTCACTGAATACATATTCACAAAATGTGCTTAAAAATTGATTGTAAGAGAAGTGTGAAGTATATAACTCAAATCTTGGTGGACTGACCATTCTGACTGTTGATTCTGTAAACTAAAATAATTTTTAATGAAGAAAATGCCTACATGTCCACTTATAGGCCATGAAAAAAATTCCTTAAGGCAGCCAGTGTAGTAATTATCATGAAATGAAATACTTCACTTGTCAACAAAGAAATGGCTAAGCCCATTTAAAGGGAAAAACAAAAAGGTGAAATGCTGTTTGAGGATCAATTAATGCAATTACTACGTTACAGAAACCAGATTATGCTTCTTTGTCTTGAAGAAATTTGGAAAAGTACAAAGATAGTTTTAATGTTTATGGTGGGGGGGGTTTTAGCTAGTTTTTTTTGTTGGTTGGTTGGGTTTTTTGTCTTTTTCTTTTTCTTTTTTTTCTAAAAAAAAACCAACTGTGTTGCTATCTAAAACAGTCTAAGTAAGCAGCATACCAAAAAATCTATATAAGTTGCATGGTAGAAATAACAGCATGAAATACACACAACAGAACCACTAACATGCATAGATTGGGAGGATGTTCAACAAACATATATTAAAGAAAGGCTGAAGGATTGCTGAACAGATGAGTCTGTCTTGAAACTAAAGCTGACAGCAGAACACAGAAGTTTCACCTGTGACCTTTCATATGTCATTGCATCCTCTTGCTTTCATTGTACACTTAAGCATGAGGAAATTTAGCAATAGCTGGGGCTTATTTTTCCATGGATAAAGTATCTTTCAGTTATACAAACTTTATGGTTATTTCAATTGAAATAAAGAAGCTCCTACTCTTGAAGGACAGATCCCACTTCATCCTCTTTACTTGACCATGTCTCTGTATATCAAAGGAGGTGAGGGAAAAGGAGAATTAGGAGGAAATTTCCAGCAACCCATACAGGGGGTCGTTGGAAATTGTCTGATTATTATTTATAGACTTCTAGACTTTCCCATTTAAATATCACATGTATTTATTTTCCATGTATTGTATTTTCAGTGTTTGTGTTTGGATACCTGCTTTACACTGTGGTTTGCTTTTCCTATTTCTGTTATACAAATAAAATGAGAATCAGTGCAATGAATTTATTAATTTAAAATCTGACTGTCAATCTCTTCATTTCTGTCTGCAACCATGTTATATCAAACTAAAACTATTTTTGATCATTTTTTAGGAATAGTAATGTGAAACTCTGTTTCCTCCAGTCATGTGGCTGGAGGAAAACTAGCAGTGATTAAGACAGAAAACCTTGAAGTAGTTATATGGAAAAAAAAACCCAGCTAAATCTGTTTTGTATGTTATCTGGCTTCTTTGTGCTATTAGGCAGCTCAAAGAGGACAGAGTCTTGACACTATAAAAAAAAACAAGTGAGAAAATCTGTTAGTATAGGGTTGCATATGTCACTTTAAAGGAAACCATACCACTTGCTGCCCCATGATTAGATGTATGCTCTTAAGAAAAGGGGAGGACACAGAGGAGTTCATTAAGCTTTACCAGTCCCTAACTGATGTAAGCTAAGCTCTGCTTGATTCATGCTGGGACCAGCTGACAGTGGTTTCAAATTAGTACTCAACAATGATAATATGAAAGAGTGTTCTTGATGAATCTTATCCCTTTATAGAGTCTCAAACATTACTTTGGATACAAGAAAGCCTTTGGTCTTAACAGCACTGGAAATACTCAAGAATTGTCCATCATCATGATGCAAAGTGGGTCTCCACTGTGAACTTTTCATCACACATAGTAAAGCTCTTTACAAAGTACACTCATTGTTAGTAGATTACTGTCATAAAGGAATAGTGCTTTGATCAGATGTTAGGTGAATTGGAAAAAAAAATGTGAGTGCATATATCCTCATCAAGATCATTGCTTGTCATTGTAGTGATAAATATAGTCCATCTGCTTCCTTCTCACTGAGACTCAGTTCACTAGTTTGCCTTTTTCTCAACTTCTGACAGGTGAGGAATGATCTGACTGGTGTCCTGTATGGTGAAGACATTGAGATTTCAGACACTGAGAGTTTCTCCAATGATCCTTGCACAAGTGTAAAGAAGCTTAAGGTATGTGCTGCTGTTTGAGAAATAGAGTGGTGATTTTCTCATGGTGTTTGGTTTGGGATTTTTTTTTTTCCTATGAAGGCTAGTAAAACAAAATTTGCATAAGAACAGTATACTGCTAGATACCAATGCATATTAAAGTCAACAAATGGCATTTTGAAGGCCTAGTCCTGCTTAAGCTAATGAATGTCTATGCATATAGTAAATATATTTATAATTCCTGATAGGGATGCAAAGTAAAGCAAGTTGCCACTCACTTAATATTTGCACCTAAAGCACCAGTCGTAGTGATATACACTCAAAAGCTCTTGAGGCGTGGAACCAGAACACTTTTAAGGTAAATTACCATGTAGCAAAGGCATTAAGCAACTCTCTATTAGCTTCATTACACATTTTAGATTTAATTCTTTGTTTATGTCATCTGTATTATTTCATACGAATGATAGGGAAAAAAAGGAAACAAAAATTGATAGCAGAACAATTTTGCATCCTTCTCTTATTATAATGATTTAGTAGGTTCCTGACATCTCATAAAATTAAAACTATATATTAGCACTACTGTAGAGCGCAACCAACAATAAACTAGACACAGGAGATATGAATCTTAAACTGTATATGAACATTAAAAAAATGATGGAACAGCAAAAGAAAGCACTTTTAAATGATGAAGACCAAATTATTGCTGTCATCAAATAGATATGGCATACAATCAAAGCCACAATCCTTCAAATACTTAAATATGTATAAAACAGATTTAAAAACCCCTAGTAAACTGGATGGTACTAAAAAACTAACATTAAAGCAGGATATCGACCTGCATGAAACTAGACCACTACTGAAGCTAACTAGAAAAGGTCTGAAGCATGTAAGTAAACTACATGTGCTTATTATTCCTACTGTACAGAAATGCAAACCTGGATGTTTAAAGCGTAATAGGTAAAGATTATGTTTATAGCAAGTCATTTCTCTCTGTCCAGTCTAAGCCAGTTTCTATTTCCTTTCTGGGTTGAAAAGATGCCAGTATGTGCCTTTGGTTAAGTCCACATTTTTGCAAGGCCTTTAACCCTTGGCATCAGAAAACTAATAATTCTGAAGGCAGAGCTATTTAAAACAATGGATGACGTAATAGCAAGAAAAAATGCAGACATGTATGTGTATTTAGGCTGAAGGTTAGAAGAAATGAGGTTCTAGCCTTCCTGACCATCAACAGCATGGTCTTTGTTTTATCAGGTAAACCAGATGACTCTGACAAATTATTCAAGTCAACTCTAGATTTCTTCTTCAAAACACATTACTATAACAATAAATAATTATTTTAATTGCTTTTTCTAGACAGGAATATAAGGTTACTTGTTCTTAGGTACATATGTCAGGCACAACTTAGCTATCCAAATCTAAAGATGTTCATTCCTTTCTTCAAGATATAAATCTAATATAGGTAAACTGACATCTGCTTATTGTACTTGTCATTCAAATAGACATGAAATACAGTTCATTTTTGGAAACACAGTTTAAATTAGTGAAGTTAATGTTTATGAAATGCAAAACAGAAATATCTCATGATTTGCAGAAATACATGTTTTCTAATTTTCCCAGCAACACCTTAATTTTTACTGCATCGATCCCAGCCTCTTTCAATCACAGTTTCAAAGTAAATTTAGGCTTATGGATATCTTTAAAATTATTTTTTCTGTTCAGAAAAAGGAATATTGGAGGATATGCATTTGTACATGATCTTAAATGTTTAAAAATTCTAAGCATGCACAGGCAAATTGTGTGAGCAATAACACTTCTGCTTCCAGCTTCCTTGTATCTTGCATGTAGGACAAAAAAACCTGCAATATATGAATTCCAGTTCAATGACACAGTTTCCCAAATACAATTAAGTGTTTTGGATACTGACTGAACACAATCTCTCATTCTATCAGTCAAGTTAATTAAATTTTAAAATTTGGGGCCATGAAGAGGTTTGGATGTGGCCTCAATCTGCTTGAGTGACATACACACTAACACAGACATCAACACATTGTGCCAACATGTTACGATGGTGTGAGCTGACATCCTCTAATTCACCTTCATCATCACTGATTCCCTAGCTAAGGTCCAAGGCTCATCTTCAAGTGGACATGCAGGTATTTAGAAGGCAGAACATGTGGGTACTTCTACTGACGAAGTTACCCAGCTTTGAGTAGGTTTATTGATAGCATCTTGACTGTCAGATATATGGTAGAGCATAAAACAGATTATCTGAGCTGTTCAATTTAGATATTTCATAAAGGGCCTGCCAAGACATTGACTTTTCCTGGCAGATGAGATATTGTAGCAATCCTTCTCAGGAAAGCTGTGTAATACAACATTGTGGTGTTAGTCATTAGAAATGAGACAGATTAAAATCTGATCATAGAAAGGAAGCTCTGCAGACTGAAAAAAAAAAAGAAAAAGCTGCCTATTCCAGCATAATGCACATCACTCAAAAACCCTGAAAAAGCTAAAGAGTGCCTCATATCTGAGGCAGTTAGAAATGGCAGTGGAGGATCTTAGATGTCTTGATCCTCACTGTCTTCAGGGTTTGTGCTACTCAGCTTTCAGTAGTACCAAAGACACTTTATATACTTTCCCAGATGAAAGTAAGAAGGAAGTGAGAGTGTCATTCATTTTTCAAGGCTGTGTTATAGTCCTCATTTATAAACCAGGTTTTTATGAAGAGTCCACCAGAACTGTGGGTAAATGAAATGCAACTGTTCTTCATTTTCTTGTTTGAACTTTAGTCCATATGGGAACATATGTATTGTTTACTGAGGGGCAAAGCTTAAATGCTGATATTGCTACTCTAATCTCAGAGAAGAGTAAATATGACAGCTCACCATCTGGCAAATGGTCTAAACATTGGTCTTTTTATATAAGTGCAGTTTGGGGAGTTGCCTTCCCCCTGGGATGTTTTTAATCATCTCATAGATCACTTGCCTAGTTCCATGAATTAAAAACTCCTCTGTCAAATATACTTCAGCTCCATGCAAGCAATTTACAACTCTGTGAGAGCTTACTTGATGTGTGCTGGAATCCTGTCAGTGACTTCTTTGATCCCTGCTATAGAGTTACACTGTGTTAACTTGCATCAGTCCCATGAAGGCTGATGTAATGGAACAGTATATCCTTGCAAGGAATTCATACCGGTTGA
>JANHFX010024463.1:4894-24916 GCA_027560015.1 Chloroceryle amazona | reverse complement strand
TGTGTTAACTTGCATCAGTCCCATGAAGGCTGATGTAATGGAACAGTATATCCTTGCAAGGAATTCATACCGGTTGATAGTCAGTTAACTATGTGACTGAAGGAGGAAAAAGGATATGCCCCGGTAAATGTATGATACATCTCTTTGCATGACATTATGTGGATCTGTACCCAGACCTGTGAGAGCTGATGTGAACCCAGTTCCGATAAACTTCAGTGCAGACTTCATTATCCATCCAGGTAAAATCTTTGCAAGGGATTTGAGCTATGTCCTACATGAATTTGAAGCCTTAATGTCTCTTATGTAGGACAGAACCAGCAGGCCCAAGTCTGGTGTCAAACAGATGCTTATTACCCATTTCAAATGCAATTCTTCAGGAATAAATTTGGGAAAAATGTGGAAGGGGATCCAAAAAGCAGAGTGGAGAGAAAGAGGCTTACTGAGGAGTGCATCATTTCACAAAGGAAGAGGAAAGTTAAAGTTAAGAGTGGAAGAGGAAAAGCTATTGTATAGACTTTGCTAAATTAGTTCCTTCTACATGTGTTCTAATGTACAATTCTTTGGTGACATGATTGCATACTAAACTTTTCAGTCTTTTTAATTGCAAGCCATAAAACCCCAAGCACTGCATCTCACAGCATTGTATTGATATCTGCATGGTTATAAATAGGAGTCTTTTATGATTTCCCTTACATGATTAACCACTTAGAACTATATATTATGTTCTTCATGATGGAACTTTATGAAGATGGACAAAGAAAAAGATAGTCATATATCCACTGTCAGCTTGATCCTGTGGTCCTATACTCTTCACTTAATCCAGCAACATCTCTGTCTCATTCTGGATCTTCATCCCAGTCTGAAGTTCCTTGCTTACTCAATGCTGTATTCTGCTTCTCTGATTTCATATCACCCTCTGATTACCTTTGTCTAGATTGTTGTTCCATTTTCTTCTGGACTTCTTGAGACTGCATTTGCCGAGCTTCCTATTTGCCATTCTCTTGAAAAGTCCTAATTCTCCCTCCAAAGCTCTTTATTCAATAATGGTCTCAAGTCTACCGCTACTTACTTCCCTCGTGGTTTGGTCCATCTTTCCCTAAAAAGTCTGAATACTCATTCCTTGTTGGGTCGGTCTCTCCTTCCCATGTGCCCTTTTTTCCTATTATTTGGTCATATTTCCAGTCACTTTATTTACTGACTCTTGGCATTATCTTCTTGGAGCCATCTTTTGCCAGTACTCAGTGGATTCTGAGTTTCCCCACTGCTCAAAGGGTTAATACTGGGATAGATGTCAGGGAGAACTGGGGATTCATATTTATGTCTCAGAAGCCTTCTTTTTCTTAGCATATTGCACACAAGAAGAGATGGAAAAGAACATTCTTAAGTTTATAACTTAAGTCTTTGAAAAAAAACAGAATACAACTTTCTTTTGCTGTAGTCTTCAACAGCATAATAATACTTGAAGGACTCATGACTTATTCTTTAATAGATAGTAATAGAACATTTCTTTTTATCTTCTTCAGTCAGTTTTGGGTTGGATACCATCATAAACTTTAGTGAATGCAGATGTGTTAATGTCCTCCTTACTGTACTGAGTGCTGCAAAAACAGGACTTTATGTGTTTACCATGGAAACTCAATAATTTAGGCAAAAGAACATTTGGGTATTGCATCTTGGCTCGATTATATGCCCCAAGGATGACAGAACATCAGGGATCGGCATGTTCTAGAGCCACAGACAACCTTTGAACCTGGGCTGTGAAGCTTTCTAGTTGAGTATCAAGATTTTTCAAGACCTGGGTTTGCATGTGCTTCTCCCACTTAGCAGATTTCCTGCTCTGACATTGGAAGCTCAGCTCATATTGGAAGTGGAGGCTTCTGACTGACAGAAAATCCAACTTCCCTACAGTCCTTTTTCAGATGGTCAGATATTCAGAACTGGGATCTCCTGGACAATGCAGCAAATACACCCATTTGCTTGGGTGCCTGAACAAGAACAGAGAATGTTTGAAAATAGGGTTGACTGCCAACATTAAAATGAGTGCTAAATAGATTCCTAAATCTATTTATTGTCCTTTCAAAAACCGTAATACTATTGCTATATTTTGTGTAATTTATTTAGTTTCATGTGACCTTGTTAGATTTGTTTTAAAATAATCTAATCCACTTCAATGAGATTTATATTAATTTATCAATCTGTAGCTAAATATAAAATTAAAGAGAAGCAGGCTAATTGAAAATGCACAGGTTCAGAACAAAGCACATTACATTCGTTCTGACTTTAATCATGCTAAAAGTCATACTAATTTCATGCATTTGATTGCAGAATCATTCCAGTGTGTTTTTGCACTGTCCATCATAACATTTGCTGCTGAACAGGAAATAAATATTAAAATTATCTAGACTGAAAATCTTTGATAAATTGATTTAATTAAAACTGTTGCCCCTGAAATTCACACTGAATCATCTGTTCCTTTTTTCCTTGGAGAAAGAAAGAGCTATTAGTAATTCTCACCAAGTGTTTTATAAAAGAATTGAAAAATTAGATTTTCTCAAGCTTTTGCTGAGAATGCTTTTGTGTGAAAGAAAAGCTAATATTAAGTCATAAAATCTGTCTGTTCTGTGTTTTTTGATATGTTAGCAGCAATTTTTCACGAGAAAAAACTAGCCTTGTGTCTGAAGAAATATTTTCTTGCATATGCTCCTGAATTTAGGAGTATTTCCTTCATATGTTTCTAAGTATGAAAGTAAAATGATCTCTTTTTACTTCAGTCATAGATTCATAAACTGTGATTTTTTTTTTTTTAATGTGTCGAGGTGGGAGGGAGGAGGAGAAGGAGGGATTGACAATGTGTTATATTGACTGTAGAGAAGACGCTGTATGAGTAAAGCCTTTAAAAATTACTAAAGTGAGCATAATATCAAGGCATTTTATCTCACATATCTTCAGTCTCTCAACTTTACAGCAATAATTCATGTAAGCAGTGAAAAGCATATATTTTCAGCTTGTTCTAATATGCAAAATTTTAAAAGAAATCTTGCAAGGGATCAAAAGAACATTTAATATTTTAGTGTTATTGAGTAGTAATATTTGACAAGATAAATAATACAGTTTTATTCCCAGTGTTGTTGCTTAATCATTTTCTTCAAACACCTCAGCTACTCTGTCTTGTATTTCTAGTTCTTGAACTTACAGAAAATAGAATAGTTCTGAATTAATTTCACTGTCTGCAGCTGTAATCTGTGCTAACTCTCTACATGATTTGAATGGCCAACTGAAGTAGCTTCTCGAAAGACTGACTGTATTTAACTGTAACATATTTTATTCAATCTGCAGGGTAATGATGTTCGTATAATCCTTGGCCAGTTTGATGAGGAAATGGCTGTAAAAGTTTTCTGCTGTGTAAGTAAATATATTTAATTGCATATCAGAATAAAGTATGTATTAGATTTGAATAAAAAATAATTTCTGCATAAACATTTATATATGGTGTTCAGCATTGCCAAGGTTTGTATACTAAAGAGAGGTTACACACAATGAGCTCCATTTCTTTTTCAATAAAATAGTTTGACTTCAGTGGAATTGAGGCATGGGCTGCACGATTAGCTTTTCTTATTGCTTTCCTGTTCTGGAATTAAATGCCAAATCGAGCTTGAGTGTTTCTTTTCATGTCAGATCCAGGGAAACACTTCTATATGTAGCAGCAGGTACAAAGAACTGCAAGATTTGAGTCTTCTTCAAGAGTTGAGTTCTGGTGGTAATGTCTGCCTGTATGTGGTTTTGCACGTTTTGCTTTGGAAGATTAAGAAATACAAGCAGATCCTATATGTGCTAATTAAGCAAACATAACAAGTTCTGATACTCAAAATGTTGCTGATTGTACAGTTGTCATTCACTTCTGACTGCTATACATTTTACATGTGCTGTATTAATGAAAATTTAACATGTAAAAAATAAGGATTTTTAATTACAAGAAATAGAGTAAGACCAGCATACATAAAATTCCCTATCCTCACCATTTGTTTCTGTGTGTGAGTGTGCTGCAAACATGCAGTGTGGCTGCCATTAAAAGCAGAAGGATTAAAACGTGGATCTTTATTTGTACCTGCTAAAATAAAAAAAAAAGAAAAGAAAGAAAATCCTGAACAGGCAGTTTTTAGTGGTCTAAGTTTTGTACTGGTATTGAGTTCTGCCTCTAAATAACCAGATTAATCCTCTATGAGCCAAGAATGCAATAAGTATAGTGGAAAATCAATAATGATGCCATCTGAATTTCAGAAGGTGTTTTTTAATGTTCACTTAGAGACAGTTACCTATCCAAGCAAAGAAAGGAAAGGCAGAAATTAAAAATGAGTGCTATATGTGTTTCAGACACATGATGGCTCATACTCAGCAACAGTTCCAGTTGCTGGCAAAATTTGGGAAGGAGATTATGGAGTATATTTGGAAGGAACAAAATCTGTTTGCACCCAAAAGGAAATGGAAAGTTGTTCTCTTTTTCATTCTTCTGATCTCTGATAAATCTTTGTATATAGATCTTTTTGTTCTGGCATTTCAATTGAATTGGCAGAGATAGTCTCCCATGTTTCCATTCCTGGAAGAAGGAATGGTCCTTCCACAGCCCAACTCCTCCTCAGATCTCTCATGGTTGGGCTGCATTTCCCTAGCTGAGGGGTCCTGGTCAGAAATGTCTTAGATTGTGTTGAAAGACAAGAGATTGGCTTCACCTATGCCACTGCCCTTAATATCTTATTGCTTTCATCTAGAATTCTTCTCCATGTCTGTGTGCATGTGAAGCCACTGAAAAAAAATCCTCGAATCCTTGGAGGGGCAGGTTGTCCTCTTATCTGCATTGCTCTAGTTTGAAGGATTTCAGATGAGGGATGTCTCTTATACACAAATGCCTGCTGCAGCTTTCTGTGGCAGCAGTTCGGTACTAACATGGGAAGTGTGCCTAATTCAGAGTGGTTTAAAGAGTGATGGCTGCTCCTAAAGTACATTAGTGTCAAAAATAATAAGGTGTATTTTCATGGAGCCTGGAGAATTCTGAGGGATCATGTATCTAGGCTTGTATAAATGTATTTATATGAGAGTTTCAGCAGGAGACTGAAAGCAGGAGAGGGCAGTTCAAAGTAGGTCATTTATATATTAATGCACTACAATATGTCAGTAAGCTTGTTATTACTCATAAAATATATTGTTGACTCATGCACTTCTACAGCTATGTGTCTAAGAGCACAATAATTTAGGTATGTCAAGTTTTCTAACCCTCTTCCCCAGGTGTATCTTCATACAAGTTTCACTTCTGATTCCCTGTTTGCAGGGTGACTGATGTCATCCAGAAAAAGCCTTTGAGTTTGTTAAAGGAGCTGCTATTGTACTAGTGCAAAATTTTTTTTCTTGACTGTGCTTGTAACCAGAATATTATTTGCTAATGATTTATGTAGGCGGGAAAAATCTTTAAAGTCTGCCTCAAATTCTGTCTGGATTCTACAGTCATATGCTGTGAGGTTTCCTCAGGACATCCATTGATGTTTATATAGAATCAGAATCATTTAGGTTGGAAGTGACCTTTGAGATTGAATTCAACTGTAAACCTAACATTGCCAAGTCCCACTAAAACACGTCCCCAAGTGACACATCTACACGTCTTTTAAATACTTCCAAGGGTGGTGAGTCCAGTACTTCCATGGACAGCCTGTTCCAATGCTGACAACTCCTTTCAGTGAAGAAATTTTCCCTAATGTCCAACTTAAACCCCCCCAGTGCAACTTGAGGCTATTTCCTCTTCTCCTAATACTTATTACTTGGTTGAACAGATCAATCCCCATCTCACTACAACCTCCTTTCAGGAAGCTGTAGGAAGCCATAAGGTTCTTTAAGGTTCCATAAAGAATCCATTCAGCTTCTTTTTCTCCAGACCCAACAACCTCAGTTCTCTGAGCTGGTCATTATAAGACTTGTTCTCTAGACCCTTCACCAGCTTCATTGCTCTGCTTTGGCCACGGTATGCTCATTTTCATTCTGCTTGGCTGTTTCCTCCCTCTTCCCTCTGAATACACACACGCAAAGATGCAGAGCATGTAACTCAGAGACAAATGGACTAAAAGATAATCTGATTTAGTGGCAAACTAAAAACATCACAGGAGTAATTCAAGCCAAAGTGAATGTTAGCAGGTGTTTCCTATGATAATTTATACAAGCTTCACTTATTCATTTCAAAATAGTGTCAAAGACAGTTAACATTTTTAATTCTGTGGGAAATCTTCGTTTTCTAGTTTATTTTCACCTCAGGGGGATGAATATGATATTTTCCATGAAATAGAAATTAGGGTATTTTTGCTCAAAATTTGACACTTCAACAATCAAAATGGTCAACTGTGTTTGATAGACATAATCTTATTTTTCATTTGTGATTGGATTAACATGACATTGCATCTTCCTAACAAAAACTTCAGTTATGGAGAAAATTTTTTAAGCCATAGAGATAATGCAGTATAGCCATGTACACATCAAGACTGATGCCTAGCTGATGCAATTATCTGTCTGAAGACAATTAAAGAAGTTGACTGTTTTGCATAGTTCACTGTATGAGCTTTAGGTGGCTCTTTTAGTAAACATTTAATAATGACTAAACACAGGCTTAAAATCAGCACAGCTGATACAAAAGGCCTGGACTCTGTTCTCCTTGAGCTGATAGAGTTTTACTGCTGAGTCTCTGTTTTGGAATTAAAGACACTATTGATTTGCAATGAGAAACAGATGGATGTTCATTGCAATACAGAAGTCTAAAGACATTCTTGTAGTGGTGTGATATAGTATGTGTCCATACTGATGTGATAGAAACATGATGGAAATTCAGTGGGGCTAAGGTTTTGCAGGTCCTTTTACACAAACTGCCAGTGATATTTTCCTACACATAGAAAGAAGTTTCTTTCTTGTAAATAAGCATATCTTTATGGACTCAAACAAGAATGAAAAGGTTTTTTAAATATTAAAAAAACCACAACACAGTGTCACACAGTGTCAAGGTTTAGGGTAAAAAATGTCCAGGACAGTTTCCTAGCTGCTTGACAGCAACTCAGGACTTTTCATCCTACATAGGGCCTGATGGAAAGATTAGGGAAGAAATATGATACGCTGTTCATGCATAAAGCACATGTAAACCTTCACCTTGCTCTTGTATGACAACAAATATTCCCCTTAGAAAATAAAACCTGTAAGAAGTGGTATGTGTGCATTCAAGCAGTTTAAAAAAGATTCACATATTTGAATGAAATGTGTCTTTTAAGTATCAAAATCATCTTAATTTGGCAGAATCAGCAGGGAAGAAATAGTGGCAAAAAACCATTTTTTTGAAACAAGTCTGGAAAGCAAACACTGAGATGCCTGAAATCTGACAGCTGTGCTGTCACTAGAAAAATGGATGCGTGTTCATGGTGCTCAGTTTTGGTGCAGCATGCACCATGAGGTGCTGATTTTGTTCCTCCTTCTGTCTTTCCCAGACCTATCATTCCACCAGATCTCGAATGAAGAGTCAGTTCTCAAAGTACCCATTAGGTTTGTTTGTTTGTTTTTGTTTGTTTGTTTGTTTTAAAGCAAATTCCTGCAGGAATGTGAAAGTTGCAGTGCAACCTTGTTGGGAATGATCCTTTGTTTCCAGGGTGGAATTTCTGGCGATTTTGAAACTTTCAATTTCTAGTCTGTATCCCAGGACACTCACAGATAACGGAGGAAACAGGCTGAAATGCTTATGCGACAGAAAATTTTCAACAGCTCCAGTTTCAGAATAGTTCACAGCCAATACTTTCTTTCAACCCACAATTTGATACTTTTATCTCTATGGAGCAGGGGAAGCTACAGAAGATTGTCCTTCTCTAAAAGCCCTATTCTGTGTCAGTTTGTGTCCTCAGTGATTTGAAAACTGTCAAATAAAAGACACTATATCACTGAAAGTTCTTGAATGATCTAATGTGTAATAGAAACTCTTTTAGACACCAGGAAGTATTGCTGGATGGGATTGCTGTTTTCCTCGGACGCAGTGTTGCCACAGCTGTAGCAGGAGTGGAAGGGGGAAGGAGGACTAAAGCAGATGTGTTTCTGGAAGGGTAGAATTAATGAGCATGAGAAAGACAAACAATCCATGTGGATTGTGAAATAAGACGAGATCTGAGACACTGGAGCACTTTCAAGCAGCATTGTGTACGATTGCATGAAATTTACTTTTGACTGAACAAAAACTCCTGAAACAAGGGAAACAAATCTGCTTTTTGCATAATACATTTAGCGTTGGCACCATTGTAATAGCCTTAACAGATTTAAAGACCAACTTTAATTTGGATAGTAACATATTTAGGAGCTTGTTCTATTTCATGCATTTTGCTATTCATTTTATTTATCTAATAGGATTTTGGTATCATCATTGGTATCATGATACTTTTCAAAACAGTTTTGTTCTGAATGACTAATATGTCCTGTTTTCATCCTCGTCATTTCCTCCTTCTGTAACATTTTCTGTGAGGATGTAACAGATTTCCAGTTAAGAGCTCTAAGTTTGTACCATATATTACTAAAAATTGGAGGTTTTATCTTATAAGTGTGTCTTGTATCTCCAGTTTTGCTTGTATTAGGAGCTAAAGAAGCATGAAACCTGCTGTTTTGAAATGGAGTCTGACTGAAATGTCAAAAGGAAAATATCTAGTTTCAGGATAGTGAGAGAAATATCTGAGATAAAATTTACTAGAACATTTTTCATTCTCAGTGGAATAGAATAGCTGTTGTGTATAGATCAGCTTTTAGGCACAAGAGCATGTATACCTCACTAATAAAGTATTTGTGTTTGCAGTTATATGTATCTGCAATGTAACCATCATCTCAGTATTTCTGAGCACAATGGGCTGTATTCAGCCTTCAAACAATATAGAATTTCACTTTAAGAAATTTCTTGCTTTAAGAAAGAGAAATGACTGAGATTTTCTTGTTTTATCAATTTACTGTTGATTCATGCTCCTCAGAATAAACTACTTACTCAATGTCCCTGTGGTCTCCATTTTAGGACAGTCACATAAATAATATTTGCAACATTGTGATTTGTTGGTGCCTATGATCTGAGTTTTCTTGATTATCGTTATCCTGGTTTATGTGGTCATTATGATTATATTAGGATGAAAAGAACAGTTTAAAGGTGGTAGCATGGCGATCTGGCCACTCATGTAATAGTTGTGTTAGGAAGAATTTTCTCTGCAAATGTTGTGCTTTCTACCAGTGTTCCCCTTTATATCCTCCAGATTGAGTCCAGTATTTTATTTTTCTGGTTTTGAATAAATAGTCTATTGAAAGTAGAATAGGCTTTAGTAAATTCTCTTCTTGTGACCTGAATTTTAAAGACAGGAATCTTCAAGAAAGAGTCTTTATTATTAGCAAATAAGTATTCTAAATTGTTCAAAATCTTGTGTATCCTTCCATTACACCATAATTTCATTAATAATGGAAAAAACATGAATAGAAAACAATTACTATCATGTTCAATATGTCTATTAGTTTTTCTGTTTTTCTTTCTTTGTAGGCTTATGATGAAGAAATGTATGGCAGCAAATATCAGTGGATTATTCCAGGATGGTATGAAAACCTTTGGTGGGAATCCTGGATTAATTCTTCACAATGTCTCAGCAAAAATCTTCTTGCAGCCATGGAAGGTTATATTGGAGTGGATTTTGAGCCTCTCAGCTCAAAAATGATAAAGACCATATCAGGAAGGGTTAGTATTTTTCCTTCAACTGTTTTATTATACCATCAGTTGTCTCACCAAAGCCTTGACACAGTAAAGCACTGAGGAGGGAGGTGAAGATAAAAGATTCTTCTGCAAAGAGAGCTGGCAGCCATCATAGACAGTTTCGTCTTTCCACCACTTTTTAATTTTTAAGTAATCAGAAATCAGTTCCAGTGCTCTACAGAGTAAGGGAGCAGTAAAGTCCCTTACCTCAAATTTGTCCTTTCCCCTCTGTATGAATATTATCGTTAAATGTACAGTAAAGCTTGAATTATAATCTGCAGTATCATGTACTGTGTCATGTCAAGTTAAATAGCTGAGTACAGAAACAGAAAACTTTTATATTTAAACCTAATCCTGTAAACAGATAATTTCATTGGAGATTTGTGCCTCTCAGAACTAGGGGGCAGGGGATGGGGTTTCTTTTAAATACATAAATATGCAGTATTTCCATAAAGTACATAACATTTTATCACAGAACAAATTCATGCAAACTCTGGCCAATGAATAAACATGTCTCATTTTGCTGCTTTTCATCTTTTTTTATCTATCTTTCGTGGCTTGCTGAGTGGGCATGAAAGGCAACTTTGCAAAAAGGCAACTCATCATAAGATAGCACACCATAAAGAGCATAGTAAACTTGTGAAACATAGGCAAACTGGCACTCAGATGATTTCATATTAAGCAAATAGTTGGTCGAGTAAAGGTTATTTTATTTGCATTATCCTATATAGTGAAAGCAGCCCACTAATTTGCAAGGATACAGACTGTTCTGTATTGGAGCTCACCAGTGTGTCGGTAGCTTTGGTTGAACTGAAGCCTTTTGTACAAAAGCAAAATATGGCAAGTTGTCCTTCGTACAGAGAAGCGGGACAACTGCTTTTCAGTCTTTCTGTCTCCTAGGTCTCTCTCCCAGTCTCACCATATGTAGGTTTGGACACAACTCTGTAAAATATTGAAGTAAAACTGAAGTTTTTCTCCTCTGCAGACTCCACAGCAATATGAAAAGGAATACAATGCTAAGCGTGGTGATGGACAATCCAGTAAATTTCATGGTTATGCCTATGATGGAATATGGGTGATTGCGAAGACCCTACAGCGGGCAATGAAGTATCTAAATGCCACCAATAAGCACCAAAAAATAGAAGATTTTAACTACACAAATCACAAACTTGGCAAAATTTTTCTGGATGCTATGAATGAAACCAACTTCTTTGGAGTAACGGTAAGTCCTAAGCAGATACTTAGGGGGTGGAAGAAGCTTGTGATTTTATGTCAGTAGCTGAAGCAAGCATTAATTTTTAAATATTCTTTGTAAAGAAAGACGGTTGTGTATTTCTCTTATCTTCAGAGCTTCCACAGTTCTACTTTTATCTTCAAAATTAATATTGTTGCCTTGAGAGTCTTTCTCATTACCTGTCATCTGATGCCAAGTGATGACACCGTACAGTTCCTCGGTTACCAGATTTCTAAGCATGGATGTCATCTGAATTAACAGATCTGAGTGATCTCAAGGGACCACATGTGTTGGAAGCTGCAGTGCCCTTTTAAGTGACAGTTTCAGCAGTTGAGGACTAGCTGGAATGTGATCTGAAAATACCTCCTATTTCTCTCCCTCATTTATTTTTGGCAATAGACTATAGTACACTAGTGCCTCCAGCTCCAGTGCTGTCCATCCTAGATATTGTTACAACATACTTCAGTTGCCATTTAAGTTTATTTATAATTTTTATGTTTGTACAGTCAAGTACAAAGCATGTTGACTATGACTTAAGAAGAAGTGGCCACGTGTAGTAATAAACTCATTCTGTTTTCAATTGCACCATTGCAAATGCCTAGTAAATTTTTTATTGACACTGCTCTAGTTTTTAGCAGAGTAAAACAACGTTCATGTGGCCCTAAAACTTCATAATGACTTAGTTGTGTTTGATGCAAGATCGGTTAGCAGTTAATAGTGCATATGTGTTCAGGAGTCAGCAGAGCCGTACTCCTTCACCAAGAGTGATTAGCAGACTCCGTCTCAGGGAAAATGGTCTTCACTGTTTCCAATAGCAGCAAACAAGGAACCTAATGGAACATGCATCATTAAGCAGAGTACTTTGGCTGAAATATGGCTAGAGAAGTAAATCAGAGTTTTGAAGCAGTGTATGCAGGGAGTGCTGTTAGGCTGATCTTTGCAGCAGGAGCAAGCAGAAGGTTGGCATAATTTCTGCCACTGTACAGTAGCTTGTCAGATTCTGTCCTCATGTTAACTTGAATTGTCTTGGGTATCAGTTAATGTCAAAACATGTTGAAGTAGCAGAACTGAGATTATCATACATGTCACAAATTGGTTTAAGGAGGAAATGCCTACATACAGGCATCAAGTGCAGGATAAACTTTTTGGTGTCCTTATTAATTGCAGAAGCAGCTTTTGGCATTTATCATGGTACAATTGAAACTAATTTAGTGTTTGTAAGTAAAGCAATCCTATGGCAAGACAATACTAGAGTCTACTTGCTTGTACAATAGGAATTTTGCTTTCTTTTTACACTGAATTTGAACTGAGGTTCCAATAAAAGAAGTGGTATCCCATTGCATCCACAGCAGGACCGAATCTTTGATAAAGCTCCCAGTCAGTAGCAGCTATGAAACAGACTCTGCAGTGACTCAGACATCTCTGTTCTGAGTTATTTCAAGTACAGTATCTCTCAGTGTGGTTGAAATGGTACATTCTTATGTAGTTCCTTGCTTTCTCTTTTCCCCATTTTAGCCTTTTTGCCTGCTCTTTAGTCTTGAGAGCTGATTATGGTAAAATTGATAGATTTCATTAGTGCTGCTTAATTGCCCTTTACTGCTCCCTCCCTTAAAAAAAAAACAAACACAAAAGACAAAAAAAAACCACCACCACCACCAATAACAAAAACAAACAAACAAACACACAAAAAAACAAACAAACAAACAAACAAACAAACAAAAACAAAACCACAACCCAAAACCTCTAAGACAAAGGCGGCACTTTTTCATTAGTTTCAGAGACACCAGCAAAACCTCACATATGAACCATATCCCTTTAGGGAAGGAATGAATCAAAGTTTCACCAACCATATTCAGCTGTGTTTACTTCCTTTCTTCCCTCAGGTGTAATGTTTTTTAAAGACATTAATGCATAATTATTCACTGCATTTAGTGCTTGTCTGAAGCATTTTGTAAAATGTTTCTCTTTAATATTGGTCTACCAAGTCATTGTGACAAGGTGCAGCCAAACCTGGTATTTGCAGGGATCATGCTTCTTGTTCCTATAATACATTCATAAAATCATTTTAATAAGGAAGATAGGGAGAGAAGGAAAAATATAGCAGCTACACCTTCTTAAGATATAAACAGAACTGATGTTCAAAACTTACTCAATGATATAGTAAAATATGTTGTTAAATATTAGGTAAGAGGATAGATAAGGTAGACAAGAAGCTGTAGGCAAGAATCTAAAAATTCAAAATCTGTTAATTAGAGACATCTTTCCTTATGCTTTCTGTGAATATAATATCAGAAACTCTGTTATGTCATAAATAATAAATCCTATTGCCCAGTTTTCATTTTCTTTGAAACTATTTATAGTGAACCACATAAAAAAAATATAATCACTGTTGAGTGGTGTTTATTGTGGATTTTTTTAAACAACTTTGAAAAGACTCACTGGGAGTGAAGTGTGCTAGTTCCTGATTACACAAAAAGTCATTCTTTCTGATTTCTGTTCTTTTTTCTGCTATTGTTTTGGGTTTTTTTTCCTTAGGAGACAACATTTCGAAAACAGTTTAGGCTATTGTCCAAAGACTTGACAGGAATAATCCTCTTTTTGTGTATCAGAAAATCAGCACATAGATGTTATTTATTCAAATTCTGCTGTCAATTCTACTGTCAGAAATCTATTGGAAAGAAAATTATAGCTATTCCTTAAACATTCTTGAAGATCCTGCTCTTTTTCTGGATTTTTTTTTTTTCTGTTAGCAAAATAGATCCTTCTGTTACTTTTCCTTCATGCTTATCTGACTTATAATCAAGTTGATTATCATGTAATTTTCTTGTGTTTTTTTGATTATAGAGCAAGGGAACATATGTTTGGTGTTTTATCATAAAACAGTAATATATCAATATGCTACACTTTTTCAAAGGTAAAGTGGATACTGTTTTACAAATCCAAAAGGATTTTGTGATGAAGACTGCAATATGAACAAATAAGAGACCCGAAGGGATGTTCCTACAATTTTATTAACTAGATGTCCTACCTAATTCTGTTGTCAGATCCCCTGACGATGGTTTTCAAATCGAGGCAGGCGTTGTGTGGTCAGAACGGTCCATCTGCAATGACCAGCTTTCAGGACAGGAGTCCTTCTGACTTGGGACTAGCTTGGCTTTCATGGTTTATGCTTTTCTAGTTCCTTACTTATCAGAGCACTTATTTGTATTTTACTGGGAAAGTTATTGAAACAAAAATCTCTCTTAAAGGATTTGAGACATATTTTTCCACTTTTCTTAATCCATGTAAAGCAAATTTTGTAAACTGAATGCAACTCTACCACCCTAATAGTTTATAAACTGCCAGATGCCCATTTCCTTGCTAAATATATCCCTCTGAAATAGTAAACGTGCCTTCTGATAACCCAAGTGTCAGAAAATGAAAGATAAGAAAAGAGGTATTCACACAATTTGTTTTGACACAGTTTAGATGTCTGAGGAGTCCCCTTATGTAGTTGGTAGAGCCACTGGAGGTAATTTAGAGTTTGAGAATCTCCTGAGGTCTCCGTTGAAGTGTTACTACTTTGAATCAGTATAAAGTGATAGGAAACAAAATATTTATCTGAGATAGCTGTGTTTCTGCATTTCAATTATACAGCAGTTTATAACATACTACCTGTAACATGCCCCTTATGTATGTGTGAAAGCCAAAGAGAATTTTCCACAGAGCTAGAATAATTGCTTGCCTAAAGGATTAAATAAAAAAATTAAAAAAAAAAAAAAGGAGATCTTTGTTTTGTGTAATACTACGATAGTATAAATTGTATTGTTTGTATTGATCCACGGGGTAGCCAGGTGGTGGGAAAAATATTATGTGTTTTGGAGACTATTTTTAATTTATTTTTTTATGCAAAACATGGCATTACTTTTAAAAATGCTTTCCTCTAATTTTGTAGTTGCTTCACCTCTGTGAAGTGATCACTGATCTAATGTGATATCTGATGTGATGTCATCAATGTTATCATTTGCCCTGGTTTATGCCTGAAGTCCCATAACTGGTGCAGTAATCTACTGCTTGAGTTTATTGCTATTAGCTGTGATTATAAATCAGGTTAAGAATTGTTAACTTATTTCTTATCCTTATGGCCTTCTATTATTTGTGTGTAATGGAAAAAGAATTACAGTGGAGGAGAGAGAAAATTAAATACAGTGTTGTCTTTCCTTTTGTGTCAGCCAGAGTCTCTAGCACAGTAGGATAAAATTCCATCACAGTAGCTGCTGCACAATTGAAACCACAGCCATGAAATAGCTTTCAAGTCTTTCCCTGGCATCTTGCATTTGAATGGATCCGGTCATGTTTTATAACTGGAAAAAATCATTTTGATATGAAATTCATTTTGCCTTTTGATGCTGATTATTTCTGAAGATTGATTTTAGCACTTTCCAGGCTTCAGTAGCCACTGTGCTGTACAGGAATCTCAGAAATATAGGAAGTGTTAGAATAGGAACAGGGAGAAAGTATTTATTTTGTGTCATCCTGGAAAAATTACATACCCTAAAACAGTTAAATAAAAAAATATGTTGGTCTTTGGCAGTGAATCAGATGGAATTAGTGTGGACTAGGCAAAGCAAACTTGCACTTAATATGGTGGTCTAGCAAACATTTCTGTAGTGGCATTGATCAGTGCAGTTAATTTTGCATGAACAGTTCTGAATTAATCCTCAAGAGCTATTTATACCTGGAGTCAAATTTTCTTTGTTGGCGTGGCTGAGGTAGGGCAAATAGTAAAAGTATCGAGATAAGGGCAGAAATTTTAATCAAGTAATTTCTTGTTAAACTAGAATAGTGCTTTAAAAATACATTGAATTTTATAAAGGAGGTGTGTGTATATGTAGGTTTAACATGCAGTGGAATACCTAACACTGTAAAGATATCTGTTCCTGAGAAATGATTTTGAACGTTTCATCAAATTTGGCTTGGTCTTAATTTTGAGCATTTTAAAATTTGCACTTGGCCATTTTCCATAATTGGGTGACTTGAAGGAGTTCAATAAGGTAGCAAAATGCATAGTCAGGAAACTATATATATGTATATATATGTTTTCACACACATACATGTGCTCACAACCCCACTCAGATCTGTTTTTTACACACCTGACCCTGTGGGTTATGAATGTGAACTCTGACCTTAATGACTTCTGTGTCCTTTTGATTTTTTCAGAACTTGCTTCCTGTTACAGGATTTCTTGTGTAGCACAAGAAAGGTCTGACTGTGTGCAAGACCTCCTGCATCTCTATTTGGTATTCCTAAACCTTGAATCTGATCTTGTCCCAGGGGAGATAAACATGGTGATTCTCTTACTTCCTTCCTCCCTCCTGACTTCCAGTGTAGTATCCAACTCAGATGAGCAACTGAGAGCTGTACAGTGGGTTGGTGAAATAATCTGTTCTCTATATGGCCAGTTCACTTAGGAGACTCCTCAAAACAGAGAGCTGCTGAAGTAAGCCATCGGCAAGTTTGCATAGGGTCATAAACAATGTTTGCTCATTAGGAAAATTCAGTGCAAATGTTTTCATCTGCCAACAATGAAAAACTGCATACAGAAGGAAATCCTAACTTTTTAAAGTGAGAACTGAGATTAAGTGTGACATTTTGAGATTAGCCCTCAAGATAATCAGCAGTAATCAGATTTAATATAGGAGGTGGTAATAAATAAGGCTTTAGTCAGAAGTTTTAGAACACTTATTAATGCATCTGTCATTGTAATAGGTGGATATGAACAACATAACAGAAAAGATAATGAAACATTTTCTGAAATCTGGAAAACATCTCTTAGCTTCCTCTGCTCTTTGTTTAATTTTGTCTGTATCTAGAAATTGTTTAACATAGTACATAACATGCCCTAGAAGCTACGTCATTTCTACTTTGGGTACAAAGAGTAGAAATCCCTACAAATGATAAAGAAACAAAGCTCTAGTGAAGCTGATTGCATTAAGTAGTGGTACAAATTTGTGCTTCACAGGGTAGTTCTCCTTTGAGCTTCTGAAGAAATAAAGCACATTTCAGTCATTCCACCACCCTGGTTTTTCTCAAGTCTGGTTTGTTTTGTAGTTGTCTGCTTTCAATCCACATTTGTTTTATCTTTTTTGTTTGTTTTATTTTCTCTTGTTCTGTTTTTGTTGTTTTTTTTTTTTTTTCTTTTCTGTATTCTTTGAATTTGAAATATAAAAGAATAGAGAAAAAATAGAATCTGTGAAATCTGGAACCTGTCTTGCTCCAGGTCAGCAGTTAAGCTGTGAGAGGGTATCAAGCTCAATTCCTTCCTCTGCCAGTTGTTTTTGTCTAAGGTTGGTATAGAAGGCAACCTGGGGGGGAAAAATATTAAAAAAGGTACTGAAAGTGAAGGCAGCCTAATCATACTGGAAAATCAGCATAGGAGCTACTGGTTCTGGTATCTCTTGCATAGTAGGAGATTGTTCTTCTTGATGGTTAGTTGGCCTTTCCTGTAGTATTTAGACAGAAGTGGTAGGTAGGTAATGTGTTCCTTTGCCACCCCTCCAGCATGTAGTAGAAAAAGAAGGAAAAATGTTATGTACCTTCTTTCATTGTGGTGTCTCACTTCACCAGGTTCTTTTTGATAAAAGATAGGAAATGTTGTTCATGTGCCTATTGACATGGGGTGACAGGATAAAATCTTACAGACACTTGGGGAGAAGCAAAGCTCTTGCAGTAAGTATAGCAATGAAATATCATCTCTGAAAAATAGAAGAAAATCAGGAGTAGCTCCATCCACCTATACTGTGGCTTCAAATCATGTCAGTATCTCATGAGAAAAGACAGAAGACACATCAGTGTGGATCTCTGGTAATGATCCCGTATCAACAAGAGAATATGCACAATGTGTCTGTTCTCCATGTACAAGCCTGTGGAAGAGTTAAGGATTTGCAATATATGTCATAAAAATTGTTTTGACAGAATCTCTTCTGCAGTTAAAATCCAAAAAGGAAAATGTGGTGCAAGATGCGTGGTGCTGACAATGTTACAACTTTCGAATTTTCTACGTGTGAAATGTAGCCATTTCTGCAACTGAAACTGCAGCTGTAACCTCCCAAGGAAGGACCAGAACATTGCTGTTAAGGGCCACACAAAAGGAAAGTGAAGCACGATGGAGAAGGGAAGGTCTCAGATGCTTTAATTGCCCTAGGATCTGTTTGCAGTCCTTGGTAGCTCTGGTAGCACATAATGTGTCAATTAACACAGTAGCCTAGCAAACAACTGTCTTAAGTGCTATGATGACGTATTGTAGATTAAAACTTTTTCAAGACTCTTAGGTATTGTTGCCTGTAGAGAAACACTCTCTCTATTCCCTAAGACAAAAGTGTCTGGATTGCAGAGGGGACAAAAGAAGAGTGAGCAGGATCTGGGTTCTGAATGGGGAAGCCTTGGGAGAAAAATCAAATCCATAGCTATGTCCCTAGCCCCACCACACATTTTTTTTAAGAACAATGAGTCTTCAAAGGAAGACTACAGGAAAACAGTATATAATGGGAAAGTAAAAGATTTCCTGGAAGGCTTTCATAAAATCCGTATTACTGTGAGTTCTGAGTTTCCAGTCTCCAGTGCCTCTTGTTCTTGTTCTGATTTGTTTAATAGTGTATGGAGTTTAATGAACATCTTCCCACCTGACTGTGCTATTCTTTAAACTGATTTTATCGTCCTCCTTGAAAAGCAGATCACTAACAGATTATATTCATTCCATGGAAATATGTCCAGATACAGACATATACCCATGGGCTGTGTGTTTACTAGGTGGGCCATGTAAGTGTTAGAGCATGATGATCCTGAATAGCCAGCTAGGCTGTTGTATGGTTACCTGGCAGGTGGTGTGTGAATCAAACAAGTACAGTCTACTACTGCTAAACTGTACTTCCAGGTGAATTTTTGCAGATAATGCAATTACATATAGGCAAAAACCTGTGAATTATAGACATTCCAGAGTAATGGTGGTTTTCAGCAGTATAGTTATTCCATCATTTAGTGTCACTAACAGAAGAAAAAAAGATCTATGGCAAATTTAGGGATGCTACTGATTCTATCTGCTACTTCTCCATTTGAATGATGAGCAGAGACATCTTCCATGGATACTTCCAAGCCGTCAGCTGCCCAGGAGCTTGAAGATGACATTGACCAAATGTAGTACAGCCTTCAGTTACAGCACTGTGTATGCACGGTGGTCAGGGCAGCAAGATCAGATTGCTCTGCATCAGCCTCAATCGGCAAAGTCTTTCCTCAGACCTACCTCTGATTTATCTCCCTTCCATCCTAGAAAAGAGCACTGCAGAAGTACTTGAGTTAGCTTAAAGTTTGAGATGTGTATGCCTTTCAGTCATGACTAGAGGGAAAAAACCACTATGATTTTAGAGATAACATATTTTAGAAATGATATAAAACTGACTTCCTGAGTGCTTGAGGGTATTACAGTTCTTGTTTTATTTTCCACGGGAACAGATGTTAGCCCTGCTGCCTTGGGATCGTTCCAGCTCTGGTAATTCTGTTCTGTGTACCTAAAACTCTCCCTGAGATTTCAGACAGATAAGGAAATTATTATTTACTGGCTTTACACCAGTATTCTTCCTGGACAATAAATGCCATAAGGATGCAAAACTTTAGTATTATTTTTCTCCCTCTCTTTTTTTTTTTTTAATAGACATTACATTTTCATTTACACTGTACAGGCAAAGTATAGTAACATTTTACTGGTTTGACCCTGTTCCTATTTCAGTCAGTGGCAAATCTCTTTTACTTAATCATGAGCAGGAGGAAGTCCTTACCTAGTAAAGTGCATTAATAAATATTTTGTGGATTGTCATAGCTAGAGGGGCCGGGACCAGAGTTTGACTGGGAATGAGTGGCAAAGCCACCCCATTGTGACTGGCCCAGAGGCCCCATGCATCCTTGGCATAGATTTTCTCAGAAATGGATATTTCAAAGACCCAAAAGGACATCGTTGGGCTTTTGGGATAGCTGCTGTGGAGAC
>JANHFX010024462.1:94049-120015 GCA_027560015.1 Chloroceryle amazona | reverse complement strand
GAGCATCCCCTACCACACCCCGTGCTGGGGTGTTAGGTCAGAGTGTTTGGTTGGGGTGTTGGGTTGGTTCTCCCCATGGCAGCAAAAGGCTGCAGCATGGCTGTGTGCATGGCCAGCCTGCCCTGCTGGAGTGATGCATGTCTGTGTGTGTGAACAGTGGGGAGAAGTGGTGCCAGAGGATGAGTGTGAAAACCAGGTACAACAAGTAACCGTTAGATAAAGCTAAGTAATTGTTTGATTTATAGAAACCTGGAAGTTTTTTTCAAGAACATTTTTGTTG
Organism: Chloroceryle amazona; assembly: GCA_027560015.1. Lineage (NCBI taxonomy): Eukaryota > Metazoa > Chordata > Aves > Coraciiformes > Cerylidae > Chloroceryle > Chloroceryle amazona. Next base: position 119,735 of record JANHFX010024462.1, on the reverse strand, counting down.
ATAAGCTTTAGGGTTCCTTGTTTCCCTCTTTGGCAGGGCTTCCCCTCACCTTCAGCTGTTGGCCTTCCTTTTCAAGAGACTTTCTCAGATGTTGAAATAAGCAGTAGCTTCTTGGAGCTGTACTTATTTCAATATTGAATACTCTTGATAGATCTTAATTACCAGTACTACTGGAAAAAAAATCTGCTCCATTTCTGTCTCTGCCTGATATTCATCAGAGCATTTTTAAAGATTGCTCCTGCATATTGATTTGCTATGATAAGCTTTAAAAAGTGGAGGGAAAGGCCTTGGATTTCTCTTGCTTATACCCAGCATAATTAAGACACTTCACTGATACTTAAGGAATCATTTGAGGGCAGACTATATTTTACATAGATTCATCTTTCTCCTCGTTGTTTAACTCTGTGCATTTAGATAAGTATCTGAAGAAGTTCTAGGCTGAAGAAAGACATTGATTGCCAGAGCACACAAATATAAATCATTGGCTTATCTTTGCAGGGAGGTGGCTGGATAGACAGACCAGGATCCTGTACTCTCCTTGCAACCCAAGCAGAATGCATTGCCTCGTCTTTCTTAAAGGGAGTGAATGTTGCCTGTCTTGTTATACCCTGTAACAATAGCGAGTCCTTTGACTTGTTTTTTCCTTTTCATTTGTGTATCAGAAACAAGACTGCCAATGGAGATTATCGGAAGGAGCACCGAGAGAGGAGTCGCAGCCCAATAGAGAGGGCTGCTGCCCCGACAATGAGCCTTCACGGCAATCACATGTATGCCTCAATCCCAAGCTTGACCATGGATCAACCTCTAGCACTGACCAAAAACAGCATGGATGCAACTCGAACAGTCAGCATCACACCTACACTGACTTCAGTGGAACGGCAGCAGGTAACTGGCTTCTAGGGTGACAAGAGAGCTCTGGGTGGTAGGAATCCTTGCAGTGAGGCCTTCCCAGGTGTAAGCAGAAGGCATTGTGAGTTACAGTAGGTAGGGGACACTATTCTTCAGGTCAAATGCATTTTTAAAAACACACAATGAATGTCACAGCTCATTGTGTGTAATGTGTGTGATATTTAAATGTATCTGTCACAGGTTTCTTGGCCTTCCTGCTTTTTCTCATGCTTTGCAAAACTTGCGAATGCATGTGTTTTAACTGGGAACACAAATCCTATGGCTGAGCGAAGCTCCAGTACCTGCCAGGCCGTAACTGGTGCAGTTGGCAGATAGCGGGTGTTCAGCTGTGCTCCTCCTGGCAGTCGCTGCGTGCTGATTGCCCTTTCCTCCATCCCAGCTCTCTCCTGCTGGGACTGCTAAAGAAGAGGTGCAAGGCAGGGAAGAAAGGAGAATTTTGCACTGAATTTTCCAGGTGAAAGAAGCTGGAATGACCTTGGTTGGTTTAGCCAGCCAAAACTTTGCATTGTTCAGAGCAATGTTGTGTCGCTATTTCATGATGACTTTTTCTGCAGCAAAGTCACGATTTTGATTATTTTGTTTTTTTTTCCATATGCTGGATGTGGGTTTGTTTGATTTTGGCTGGTTGGTTGGTTTTTGCCTTTGCCATCTTGCACGTGGTTTCCTTCAGAACTGCTGAAGATGTTATACAACAAACCCAGGGTTTTTCTATGTCAGATGCGCTTTTATCCCTCCCACAAGTGGCAAGAAGAAGTTAAGACAAGTGAGTTGTGATTTCATAGGTTGAAATTTTTCATATGCAGTTTACAAAAGCTCCGTGTCACTGGAGCCAGGGACTTCACATCTGCTGTGTAGGTTTCCACGGCAGTTAGCAATGCACACTCGTCTTACACTCTGCCACACCAAAGCACCCAGCTTTACATTGGTGTTGCTGATGCCTTGCATCATTTGGCATGCAGATTGCAGTGTTATTGTTCTGTACAGAACGGCTCTGCTTCACTCTTGGCGTCCAGCGATGACAGAGGAGGAAGGGACTGGCTTCCACTGACGACACTGGTGCCCTTTGATAGCACAACTGCTGTGTCTCAGCTTAGCAGCTCACACCACTGACACTCCTCTGTTCTGGCGTGTTTGACTTGGGACGATTCTTGTTGCCCGCTGCCAGATTTGTCTCTCTTTTGTTACCTTTGACATTTTGAGCTAGATTACAATCTATTTTCTTGGGAAAATAGGATGTTGAGGTAAGACCTTGCTAAGAGCACAAAGTAGAAATCATACAAAATAAAAAGGGCACAGAAAATAAGAAGCCCTAGTTTGATCATTTGTTGGTTTGTTTGAGGTTTTTTTAACCTTAGCGTGTTGAATGGGATTTCATCTTACTCTGTGGAAAAATATGCCTTGGTATTTTAGCCAGTGTAGGGGGTTATTCAGCTGCTTCAGTCACTGTTACTAAATTCTCATCTCAATACTTCATAGAAGTATGTGTAGTCTGCTCGGTGCACCTGTACACACAGAACCACACCTGGGTGTTCTGTAAGATGGACACACTCTGATGGAGCGTGTCTAGAGCAGGGCAATGAAGCTGGTGAAGGGTCTAGAGCACAAATCTTGTTGTGACACATGGCTGAGAGACCTGGGCTTGTTCAGCCTTGAGAAGAGGAGGCTCTGGGGAGACCTTCTTGCTCTCGACAGCTCCCTGAAAGGAGGTTGCAGCCAGGTGGGGTTGGTCTCTTCGCCCATGGAACAAACAATAGGACAAGAGGAACTGGCCTCAAGTTGTGCCAGGGAAGGTTTAGGTTGGACCTGTGGAACAATTTCTGCCCTGCAGGGGCTGTCAAGGTCTGGCCCAGGCTGTCCAGGGCAGTGGTGGAGTCCCCATCCCTGGAGGGGTTTCAAAGCCATGGAGATGTGGTGCTGAGGGACATGGTTTAGTGGTGACCTGGCAGTGCTGGGTTAATGGTTGAAGTTGATGATATTAAATGTCTTTTCCAACCACAATGGTTCTGTGATACTCTGCCTTCCCCTGCCTCTCACATCTGTCTCTCTCACAGTGATTTTTGCGGGTGTGTTGAACAGTTTTGTAAAACAGAGAGGAAAATAAAACTGTGCTAATTGCAGCAGTTCTTTTTTTTGATACTTAACCATTAACATGTATTGAGTATAGCAAAATGGACTCCTTGCATCATAAAATATACCAAAGATGCAAAGCCAGAATGTTCCAGTACCCAGGTACTTTCCCTTCAGCCATCTGGAGAAGCTGGGAGGGGACTTTTCCTAAGGCCTTGTTTCCATGTAATATCAGCATAGTAATCAACTACACAAAGAGGATTTTAGGTTTACACTTTGTACAAAATATGCACCGTGGAATTGAGGTGATGTGAATAGGCATTTGGGGAGGAATTTGCATATGTTGAGAATGCAAAAGGCTGATGGGTATGAAGCAGTGCTAGAAACGCAGATTCTTTACATCAGGAAACTACTTGAGGTCAAGAATTACTCAAGATCTCTTCAGGTCTTACATCTTACGGGCTTTTTGTTTCGTGGCTGAAGTGTGGGATTAGGCTGGGAAAATTTAACTTCTGAATGAAAAATGGTAACTGGAAAACTTGATTAATCAAGACTAAGATGATAAATACCTGTAAAATTCGTACAGCTCTCCTGAGTCTTGGAATCACAAGGGTATGTGGCCATAGGATGAAACAGGTATTTAGCGTGTTGACATTTAGTTCTGCATATTTAACATCTGTGAAGTGGAAAGAGTTGCTGTAAAAATGATTGTAATGCTTTTAATGATTTGTTTTTCTACTGCCCTTTATACTGTATGGCTGCCTGCCACTTAAATAACTAAGAACCATTATAGAAATGCAATGTGGGGTATTTTTTTAATCAAAGAAGTAATAGCTGAATGTTTTGGGGCTTGATACGCTTTATTGGACAGCTTATGGACTGTTTCACTGCTGGGGTTGGGTTCAGTGTTTCTACATCTCAAGGGACTATCCAGGGAATATGGCTTTGGCCTGTTGCCATAGTGAGTGACCATTTTCTTTTGCTCTCCCCTGGCAGAACCGTCCATCTGTAATCACCTGTGCTTCTGCCAACACCCGCAACTGCAACCTCTCCCACTGCCCCATCGCTCACAGTGGCTGTGGTTCCGCAGTGCCCGCCTACCGGAGACCCTCCAGCAGTAAGTGACGTGTCCTTGCTTGTAACAGCCCGAGAACAAAATCTTCTCACTAGCCTGAGCTGTGTAGGCACCAGTGTATTAACAGGAGTAACATGAGGTGAACCAGCAGACAGACCCCCTGCATCTCCTGTGCACCCAGAGATGCACTAGCACAGGTCTTCTCAGCAGCCTTTTAGACACCAGTCCTGTGCCACAGGGGGAAGTACCAGCTTTAAGGAGAGCAAGTGAGATGTTAGTTTGCCTTGTTTTGAAAAGTTGCTTTAAAAAACAACCACCCCCACACACAGACAGGTCATTATATTTATTTTGGTCTAACCGTGGAACAGCAGACAGGGCCCCCAGAGCCAGCCCTGCTCTTATTTTAGGAGCTGTAGTTTCTCTGGTCTTTCAGTTGGCAGTAGACCTCCATGACTCTGCTGCAGTCACAAAAACCTTCTGCAGCTACAACCACTCTTCCAAAGCACACACCCTCTACCCCTCTGCATGGACACTGCAGCAGTCTGCAGAGGGCAGCTGCTCTGGGAACCCTCGGGGAGCTGTAGCCACCTTCTGCACAATTGGTACTTTTCAGGACGTTTTCCAGCAGTGCTTGCTGGGGAGCCAGGAGAGTGTTCTCTTCGCTTTCCCTCACTGTAAAACCAGGGGATAGCAAACAGCCCTTGTGTGTCTATCACCTTGTGCACTTGCTTCAACACATGGCCCTTCCGAAAGTTCATGGCAGTGGGGCTTCAGCCCCAAGAACATGTCACTGCAACAATACCCCTGTCACCTAGAAGTGAACCTAAAACTCCATGGTAGGGTGGCGATTGTAATAATAATTGTTAGTTGTTTTTTTATTTTATAAAGATCAGTATATTGTTGAAAACTAGAATTAGAAGCTGAAGCTGGAGTTATGTGGACTTTGGAAAAGTGGAACACATTTTCAGAAGATACTTGTCTCTTGTCACTCAAAGATGTCTTTGTATGTGACACTTGGGTTTACTTTAGGATAAATCAAGCCCCTTCTGTGGCATGAAGGACAACGGCATGGCCCCTGCCAGCCTTAAGGGTTTGTTTTTTTTGAAAGATAAAGCTCACTTGATGCACAAATCCTGTTTCTAAATTGTGAACCTATAAGTCACTTGTACTTAGTTTGGGAATTATTGCTAGTATTGTTCATGGTATTACTGTTATTGTTCAAAACCTGTCTTTCAAGGTTCTTTGTAATACTGTTACAAAAGGATTTTATATGGATATTTTTATATAAAGCCACAATTATATAATAGTATTATTTTAATGTTTGTAGTACTGAGTGCAGAGGTAAGAGTCACTGAGTTTTCTGCCTGGCTCCAAGCACGAGTAGCTAAGATGTGGTGCGACCCTGAAATCAGCTTTTGGCATGCTGTAATTTGGAGTGCCTCCTCACACCTGACTGACTGGTAGCAGCCACCTCAGGAGCTGATTTTGAAGAATGTTTTCTATTTTTAATTCTATTTAAGCCTAGATGTAAGTTCTATGGGATCATTATGGGAGAGGGTTCCCATAGGATTGGTGCTGTAGCTGTAACTTGCCTGAGGGAGAAAACTAATTTAAGTGCTTACCTGCTGAACCTCACAGAAATGCAGAAATATTTAACTCCATTTAGGACTACTTCTCATTTTAACTCCTCTGTCTTTGCACCCACCCCCTGCACTGACAGTTCTGTGATGATGTAAGGAAGTCTCGCTTTGTGCTGAGACGATGGGAGAATGGGGGTTCTGACTCCAGAGCTCGGTGCTGGGATCCTGCAGAGAAATAATGCATCTTGTGCCTCTTTCCCCCTGTAGCTACCACTGCCTGTGACCCAGTGGTGGAGGAGCATTTCCGCCGGAGCCTCGGAAAGAACTACAAGGAGCCTGAGCCAGTGGCAAACTCCGTGTCCATCACGGGATCAGTTGATGACCACTTTGCCAAAGCACTTGGGGATACGTGGCTTCAGATCAAAGCTGCAAAGGACGGAGTCTCCGGCAGTCCCGAGTCTGCCTCACGACGGGGCCAGTCTTCCCCTTCCTCTCACATGGTCAACCACAATCACTCACCCTCGGTGGTCTCTTGAGGAAAGGACCCTTGCGCCTGGGGATCTGCATGGTTTGACTGAGCTTGGAACAGTGCTGACAGTAGTGGTGGGGGAGGGAGATTAGTTTTTCCACACACATTTTTGTGTACTCACTTTTTCTTTGTAAAAGGGTGCCCTTAAAGATGATAGCAGGAACTATTTCATAACAATTCACACAATGTAGCATCCTTTTTTCCTGCCTCAATTACCAAAGAAACCTCTGATGCAAATCTGCTGCCCCTTAAAAAAAATAATGCACGCTAATCCACAAAAGCCATTACACTTAGTTGGTTGACCCAAATGCTTTTTGCTTTTATTAGCTTCTTGAGACTAGAATTTGTCTGGTTTGCTTACATTGCCTTTTTTTTTGTTTGTTTGTTTGTTTGTTTTCCCTCTGTGAAGTAATTTTGTATGTATATACTTGAAAAGAACTGTCATGTATGATTTGCACTATTGGAGGAGGACTGAAGTTGCGTAGCAACTTTCTGGAAGATGCTAATATTTCGAGGGCAAACTGCTGAAAAAAAAAAAGGGTTTAAGAATGACATTTCTATCAGTTTGATATTTCTTAAAGCAAAGCAGCTTTGGAAGGGGAAGTCTCATACAGGTTATAGGTCTTTCTCTCTTTAGATTTCAGGTGCTTAGTGCTTGCAACTGGACTGCATCATTTACAGAACACGGGCATTTTTTCCTAAACACTGCAGTTTGTTAGAATAGAGCTGAGGTTGGAGGGTTCAATAGTGCTTAACGATGCATGTTTTATGAAAAATAGCTGGTATCTATTAATGTATAGACAGTAAGAATCATAATACTTATTAGCTTTTCTCCAGAATTAGTTTATTTTTGTCAGTAACAATCCTAGATATACTTACTGCTGGTACAGTTGTACTCTATGATGTTTCTATTTGACATTCACTTTAGTAGCAGCCAGCAAACGAGGACAGCCTCAGGACAGGCCTCCGGCGACGTCGTTTCGAGCCCCACGACGCGTGGTACAGGACGCTTTAGCTTTGTGTGTGACTGAGTCACTGTTCCTGTCTGCAGTGCTGTCTGCTGAACGGGAACGTGCTTCCCAACACTAATCTGTGTAATCCATCCTTAACTAGCTGCAGAAACCGCTACGTTTACATTATCTCGGCCGGACAACACATTGTTACAGTTTGTGAAATAGGATCTTTAGGGGTTTTTGGGTTTTTTTTAAGCTTCTCCGTAAAGCTATGCCAAGTTTGCAGCATACATTCCTCCAGTAGAGAAGAAACTTTATACAGGTTATTACTACATTTATTATCATTTGCTGTATGAATAGCTACTAACTAGAGGTTAGGCAGTAGAGGCAGGTGTAAAACCATGGCTCTGCTCATACTAAGACCTTCTCTCCTTGTTAAGTGTAACTGCTCTCCCCCAAACATTCCATCTTCCCAGTACAGTCACAACTAGGGCTTTTTTTTTATACTGGGTTACCTGAAACGATTGGTTCAGTGTAGAAAGTTAGAACTAGTTGGAAGATGAACCACACGTGATGTATTATGGGCTGTGTTACAGTATTGGGTCCATTTGTGGCTTTTTTTTTTAAAGTTAAGCTATTTAATTTGGAAAAGGTGCAGGGTAGAAAGAGATCGGGAGATTGGCTCTTACTCTTGTTAAGAAGGTGGCTGCTCAATTTTCACTTAAAAAAATTTAAAACAACACCTAAGTCCCCAGTTTCACACATTTCACTACCATCTTACTGGGTAGTCAACGCTTACTCGCTTTGGCATTCAGTACCCTACTCTCTGTAGGAAGATTGTTAAAAGAACACTTTTTTATATAGGTAACTTTAAGACCATCGTTACGCTGTGCGTAAAGAATGTACAGAGAAATTTGTAGGTATTTTTTGAGGAACAATTAATTTGTTAATGATATGTAGCTATTTAATTTTTCCCTTTCCTTTATTGTAATCATTCATAATTTTTTTTGTTTGGAGAAAAAAGTTGATCTTTTTTTTTGTTGTAGATTTGTCTGTAATACAGTAAAAGTGCAGGAACACAGTTATTCTATGAGGACACTGCATTAGCATTAATAGCCACTAGTTTGTTATTGCTACAGGCTACTGAGCGTTGTTGTAACGGTAAAATACTAATAATACTGTAGACGGACTCTGTGGAAAATGTGACTCCTCTGTTTCTTTGTGAACACAAAGGAGATAATGTTTTTAAAGGTAATATTTTCAATTATAGCCGTTTTACAAGGTTACGTTTACTTATCTGCGATAGGTAAATGGATTTGAGGGCAATAAAGATTTAATGTACTCTGTCCAGTAAAGCCTAGATTAGACACGCTGATGTCAGGAAAGCCAAAGGGGTGGGGGGAGGTGTCAGGAAACAAAACTGAACTCACCATCCCGTGAGGCAGTGAAGCCTCTTCCCAGAGCCGGGTTCTCTACAGTCCAGTCTGAAAGAGTCTCTCTGTGTTTGTAAATCTGTAATATACCATTCATTCTTCTGTGGCCTTGGTTCACCTGGAAGAAAAAAACAGGATTGGCAGGCCATGTGTTACGTCTTCGGGTTTGTTTTTTTTGTTGTTGTTGTTGTGGGGTTTGTTTTTTTTTTGTTTGTTTGTTTGGTTTTTTTTTGGTTTGGGTTTTTTTTTGGTTTGTTTTTTTTCCATTTGTTCATATGTCTTTTGGTTTTGTTTTGTTTCTGGTTTTGTTTTTGTTTGTTTTTTGGTTGTTTGTTTTTTTTTTTTTACACTTAAAAAGTAGCCTTAAAGAACAATAAAGTGCTCTTAAATCACTGCTGCCTACATGCTCTTCTGTATGGCTCCAGGCAGGAGGACCAGAAGCAGGTGACTGGTCATGTCCATGTTCCTTCTGAGGAGCCCCACCTCCTCTACAGACACCCCGGGGGAGCAGCCAGCTCAGCTCTAGGCTGGATCTGGGGAGTTTCCTCCTAAAATACGGAGTTTGTCAAACAATCCTTACAGAGACTGTGTTGTTGCCACAGCAGAGAGGGCCAGAAGTGCCCCCAGCTCTGCAGACACCCCTGGACGCCCGCTGGCAGCAGTGCCACCGCGCAGGCCACCGAGCATTTGCCCAGTGCCGGTGTCCACAGGGAGCCGAAGCAGCTGTTGCTGTTCCCAGCGCAGCTCCTGAACTGTTGCTGTGTTGGAGAACAGCAGCCAGTCCAGTGGTTCTGTACGGCTGCCAAAAAGACAATTTGCTTAATTTTTTTCATTTTATTTTGTCCTTCAGGTTTTCTCTAGTGAGCACAAACTGTTCGCTTCAGAGAAGGGGCTGGTTTCAGATGTAGGCACCTACCAGTCTGCGTTTGGGGTGAGCAGCATTGCAGCAGAGTACTCATTTGACTGGAGACATTGTTAAAAACAAGCGTTCTAATTACCTGACTTTGAGACAGTTCAGTGACCCAGGCAAAGCCCTCAGAGGAATTTCAACACTGAGCATAGTCACGGTGCCTCCACAATGAAAACAGGAACCCCTAAAAATAACGATACAAAATTACTGTTGGATTACATACAGTTTGGAAACCAAAAGTGGGCACAACAGGCGCGTACCTTCTTAAAGTAGCCGTCTCTTTCAGGGGTGGGGGAGATCCCACAGTGGGAGTGATTAGACCTGCGGAAAGAAGCCTAACTCCAGGCTGTAAGCGCTGCTGGGAGGAGACCAACTACACCACCACCCCTCTCAGGCCTTCCTGCTGCTCGCTTCAAGGGAGTGGCGTTCCTTGTAGAAAAAAAAAGTCATCCCTACAGCAACATTTTGGGGATGACAGGAAGGAGGAGATGCAGCATCGCTACCTTTCAGGTCAGGAGCTCAGAGAGTGGCTGTTTGCTGCACGGTAAGAAGCAGACTTCCCCTCCCTGTGATTTTTCTAACTGGCAGCGAGCTGTAATTACACAAAAGGGTGAGGGTGGTGGCACCAGGGCCTAGAAAAGCTGGCCTGGCCATACACTTTTCATAAAAGTACTATTAAATCCTGTACTATGGGTAATGGCTTAACTTTCTCTGTGAGCTAAATGAAAGGGAACTTCCAGCTCTTGCCTCTATAATCAGCCCTACACCCACATTATTCTTGCTAATGTAATTCAAACTAGAGCTTAGTTTTAGAAACCAGACCTGACATCACGTATAGACAAGGGATTAAGTCCAGCTCTTTCCGCAGAGCTCAGGGAGCACCCCCTCCTGAATACACCTCCTGTGTACTTTAACCTTCTTCAGCTGTAAAAATGAACTTTATATACAACTCTACAGAGGCTGGACAGAGAGACAGATGGGTCATTTGACATAACAGACCTGTGTACAGGTACCCAGGCAGCGTGTCTGCGTACCTGCTAAACCTGCACTCGCTGCCTCCCTGGTAACCAAGCACTGGGCCCTTCCCGTGGCTGGTGCTTATCCCATAGGCCTGAAGGGACCCCATGTAGTGTTTATTCCCTTTAAATCCAGGCAAAGCAGCAAAAGGAGCTTATGGGCAGCGCCATGCTTGGTTTTGGTCCCATCAGGGCTGTGCTGAATGCATCTGACTGAACTCAGCTGGGCCATGGAGGCTCCTGCCATTGCTGAAGAGAACATGACAGGGACCGACTGCAGTGGCTCATAAAGCACCACCCCCTGTCACTGAACTGTCAGGCTCTAAAACTGACATGTGCACAAGGCTGGAAATTGTAACCAGTTCACCATCGCAGACCAGAGCTGTGACTGCATCAGTTCAGCAGCAGCAGCTGAACTGTGGCTGCAGCTGGGCTTAATGCTCCTGGGGGGGCACAGGGACTGCTGCAACACAACACACAAAGCCAGCTGCGCCTGGGAGGCCAGATCAGGCAAAGGAAAAGATGCAGAACTGCTGCATTCAGCCTCATTCAGGAGCCTCTGTACAACAGCAGAGTCAGGAGAACTTGCTGCTCACACTGTAGAAACTACTGGCATGACAACAGCAGTGCTCCCCTGTGGCTGCGTGACCCACAACCTCTCCAGTATCCAAACACTGCACCGAGATGTCACACTGGTTAACGCAATGCCCGGGCAAGACACATCTGAGGGATTTCAGTTAATTGTGCAAGAGCTCTACGGGCCAGAGCTGGCACACTTCTGCTCGGCTGATGGGACCATCCACCGCTATCTTTAGGTCCTTCTTGAGGAACAGGGACATAAGACACTAGTCTGCAGCTTCCTGATACACAGAAACTTCCATTTCACCCAGTGAGGATGCAGCTCCAAGAACATTACGCACAGTCTCTCCAGCTCCCTCCCCTTAGGCAAACCGTTACTACACAGCAGGTTATGTTGTGAGCTGAGGTACAACTTATCCCTCAAGGGCTCATCACAGAAAACACACCAGTTTAATAACTCAAATATAGCAATTCAATAATTGTCTAACCTCTCCTTCAATGAGAACATTTTGCCCCTCTCTGTGGACCAGTGATCGCAAGTGCATTTCCTGAGTACAGGAAAGCCAAGGTGGGTAATTTAACTGCTTATTTTTAACTGCAGCTACACACAGCTCCACAGCGGCTGCCTCTGTCTGGAGACCAAGCTCCCATTTCCCCTCGGTGCTTTCCTGTCACAGTGCACAAAGCAACAGCACTACATTATCCCCAGTTGTGCATAAGGAGAGCTCTTCAGAGAGAACATCCCCCTCCTGCAGCAGAAGCCTGCCCATGGCTTTTCCACCACACGAGGTGCTGGCAGGCTCTCGCAGGCCACACTCCTCACAACAAGTGACATTCAATGCACATAACGAGGCTTTTTCTCCACCAGCAGAGCTGGGTGGGTATTACCTCTACATGTACAGCAAAATGAGGAATAGAACCACTTCAGCATGTGGCCTTCTCACTGGTGCTCAACCTTCAGTCTCAAAACGTTCTTGACTGTAGTGAAGCTCCCAAGTGCATTCAAGCCGAATCCTGTCCAGTCGCTGTCCCAGGGAGACACTGGTACTAACCACTCATTGCTGTAGAAAAGGTAAGAGGAGAGCAAGTCACTTCATCCTTGATCTAAAGCCCCTGACACCACTTTTATCTCCAACTCTCTACTTTCAGATCTTCTCCAAGACATTTAATAGTTTACAGAAAACTCAGGTGTCTTAGTAACTCCTTCAGAACAAGCTGAAAGAAAGCTGAAGACGACAATGTCCCGTGTAGAAGAGCCATTGCAAAAACAGTGGTTAAACTGCAAGACAATAAGTGAGATTAATTAAAACTCCAGGGACAAATCTGGTCCCGGTACATTTTATCTGACATAAAAATGGTTGAAGAAGCACCCTGCAGCAAGGTGCTGCTGGGGAACCTCCCACAGAGCTCTGAAGTTTTTTGTTTAAAAGCTACAATTTAAATTCCTAAGTCTTTAGCCTTCCGTGAAACAATTCCAATCAGGAGCTGCTCTCCCTCAGCATTTGCCCATGGCTACTCCAGACTAACTGATGAGCTCGAGCGTCAAATTTTCCTGCTTAAATCTGCTCACCAGATCTGATCATTTACAGAACCCCCCAGCTATACAAAGGCCCAGATGACTGCCCAGAGCGGGACCCTCTGCAGGCCCGGGGGAAATGGCCCTGGCCAGGGTAAGGCACTTGGCCTCTTGATGACACGCTCAGTATTCCTGAATCCTCACATGCTTTTCCCTCTCCATAGGAACTCCCACACTGGTAAAGACTGTCTTAAGAGAGAGTTTTCACTGGTCCAGCATGGCAGCGCTGACGAAGGGACCCAGATACGCCTCTGAGACTCCAGACATGGTTTGTGCTTCCCATGGACAACACACATCTCAGGGAGGAACGAGCGCAGCACCTCTCCAGATACACCCCCTGGAATGAGACCAATGCACACACCTGACGAGAGACACAGTGGGATCAGCAGCACCAGGGTGACTGTTCCAGTTCAAGCTCCTCCTGTGCTGTTGCATCTTCTGGGGCTAGAAGTGGACAAGGCCTTCCCGAAGGCAGCCGCCATCCCCACCTGACAACATCATCCCTGAGGAACACAAAATAGGAAATTCTCGTATTTTCCTTTGTGCCTCCACCAGGAGCCCAATTCACCATCCGACAATGAGCCAGTCTGGGGGGCCATTACAGCGGCTAATTGCTGTAGCACTTGGGCATTTCACCCCAACCGACATGCCTCTCTGTTAGGAATGGTTGGCATGGTATTAGTCATACACGGATATTCAGCCTGACATGCATTAATATTCTAACAGAGCTGAAAAAAACACCATTTATTTTTCTATAGGCTACATTAAAATAATGACAAAGCAGTTACTGACTTCCAGTATGAGCACACTTCACTACATCCACATGAGACCCTTTTCATGTTTGGTTTTTTTTTTGGCTTGTAGACCAGCCAGTTCCACTGTTCAGTCTAATTTTACATTTTATTTTGCTATGCAGCAGCTTTCTTAAATGCCAAGGAGAACATCTGTCTTCTCTCCATCACAAAAGACGGACACAAAGGCATCTGCCAACATGAAGCTGCGTCAACCACATGCCTGCTACATTTAATGCTCAAAAGCTGCTCATCTTAAAACGGTTTCCTTAGTTTGGGCAAATACTAAGAACAGGGAATGCTTCTGACAGCATCCTGCTAGCCATGGTGGAATCACTGTTACTTTTTTAATCCCAGGAAAACACAAAGCTTAAGTCTCCCACTTCCCAAAATATTAAAATAATGTGGGTCTAGTTATATTATTGACATGTGGCTTCTGTGTTAAAATATACGCATGATATACCACTGCATGTACATTAGTTCTAGTTGAAGTATAAAAATACATTAATTATTTGCTTTCAGAGAAAAAAAAAGCTTCGATTATTTAAAAAAAAAAAAAGTTCTAGCCTAAACCTGAAAGCTTTGCTCTTCACAGATCCACGATAGTACTGTAAATGTTTTGGGTTTCCTTTATTTTTTTTAATAATGGAAAGAACTAACAATGCTTAGAGATTAAAGCAAGGGCCTTTCCTTTTCCTTCCAAGCGACAAGCTCTTGGGCTGCCACTAAGGCTACGGAGCATCTCAGACTGTGAGCGTCCCCAGAAGGAAATGCACCTACTGGAGCAACACCAGAGGCAACACAGCACTGCCCTGGGTTTGCAGCAGCGGCAACAAAGTCCTTTTCTGTTACTTTCACTGACACTGTTACTTAACTTGATGTTACTTTGACTCATCACACATTTCTCATGGCATTAATAGTCACTGACATTGTTCTGGCTGCTGGAGCTCATTGTTCAGTTTTATGTACTGATATAAATACATCTATTTTGCAAACAAAACTAAACAGAACTGCAGAAGATTAAGAAAACTTCAAATTAGGTTTTACCTCTCTTCACTCCTGCCACAGCAGGAAGTTGTGAAGGTCTTTCTGATCTTAATGGTAACCTTTTGTCGCTCATTTGTACGTCCCTTCTTCCCAGCAGCTCTCATACCTCCGCCAGGAGCGTGGAAGTCAAGATGAAGGGCAGTAATCTCTTCACCTGCGGGGCCAAGGAAGTAAAGTAACAGCTGGAACCAGGATCCTATTTCTTCACAAGTAAGAAATAGGCTCATTTTGTCCCCAGAAACATGGGCCTGCGTATGTGCATGATCCCTCCTGCTTTGGGAAAAGCTTTGGGAAAAGGCCTGCGTATCCCTCCTGCTTTGGGAAAACCTCGATGATCTGTCAGGACAGCAGAATTAGCTACTCCACAGGAAGATAACAAGCAACAGCAAACAAGATATTCTCTTCAGTGTAATGAAGATGAGGCTGGGTGAACACAGGCTAAGAACAGGGTTCAGAATGATCAACCATAGAAACATTAATAGAAACATGGATTGTTTAGGTTGGAAAAGACCTTTAAGATCATCAACTCCAACCATTAACTTAACTCTACCAAGTCCATTACTAAACCATGTCCCTTAGCACCACATCTCCATGGCTTTGAAATCCCTCCAGGGATGGGGACTCCACCACTGCCCTGGGCAGCCTGGGCCAGGCCTTGACAACCCTTGAGGGGAGGAAGTTGTTCCTCATGTCCAGCCTAAATGTCACCTCACATAACTTGAGTCTGGTTTCTCATGTCCCACTGCTTATTCCTTGGTAGCAGGGACCAACCCCACTTGGCTCCAGCCTCCTTTCAGGGAGTTGTCAAGAGAAAGAAGGTCTCCCCTGAGCCTCCTTTTCTCCAGGCTGAACAACCCCAGGTCCCTCAGCTGCTCCTCACAATGCTTGTGCTCTTAGACCCTTTCCCAGCTTCACTGACCTTCTCTGGACATGCTCCAGCCCCTCAATGTCCTTCTTGGACTAAGGGGCCCAAAACTGAACCCAGGATTCAAGGGCTGGCCTCACCAGTGACAAGTACGGGGTGATGATCCCTTCCCTAGTCCAACTGGCCACACCAGTGCTGACACAAGACAGGATGCTGGTGGCCACCTGGGCACACTGTTGGCTCATCTGCAGCTGGCGGCTGACAAACCGACCCAGGGCCCTTTTCTGCCATGCACTTTCCAGACACTCTTCCCCAAGAATGGAGTGCTGCAGGGGGTTGCTGTGATCCAATAGCAGGACCTGGCCCTTGGCCTTGTTGAACCTCATCCCAGAGGCCTCAGCCCATCAATCCAGCCTGTCCAGTCCCCTCTGTAGAGCCTCCTGACCCTCAGGCAGATCAACACTCCCATCAGACTTCCCATCTGAAAACTTATTGAGGGTTCCTCTATCCCCTCACCCACATCATTGATAAAGATGTTAAACAGAACTGGCCCCAGTACTGAGCACTGGGAATGCCACTTGTGACTGGGAAGCAACAAGGGTTAACTCCATTGTCCACCACTCTCTGGGTACGGCCTTCCAGCCAGAGTCTCACCCATCAGAGTGTACACCCATCCAAGCCATGAGCAGCCGGTTGTTTCATGAAAATGCTCTGGGAAACAGTGCCAAAGGCTCTACTGAACTCCAGGTAGTCAGCACCCACAGCCCAAGTACATTTCAACTTGTTAAGACTGCACTGCAGATGTTGTCTAAAATGTGGTATTTCCAAGACTTTTGTTTGGAACCACTCCTCTGCCATTTCATGCCATGGCTGAGCCTTCAGCTTCCCTCATCTATACAACATGATGTCATTAGCTTAAACAATTTTTCAGGTGGGAAAATGCAGAGAAACCCAAGTCTTGCAAAACCAGTGCCACACAGAGCATGGTGGGATTCCAGGGATCTTGTTTTGAAGATTTTCATGGCAATAACAGATTTCCTCACAATACAAAATAATGATTTTGTTGTTGCCAGGCTTACAAATGCCATTGGTAATGTGAGTCACGCCGTGACCTTTCATGATGATGCAAAATCATCAGTAATAAATCAAATGGTGACTCTGCTGACATGGATTATTCACTGAAGTTACAGACAACAAATAAACAATTTCTGCTGGGAAATACAGGAAAGAGGAGTGTGGGATTATCCTCCTGTTACAGCTGAGCTGGGGATGCAGTTTTGGTCCTACTAATTCTCACAGGAGATGTGAAAAATGCCCAGGCAAAGGCTGAGGATTAAACTCAAGAGCAAATCCACCCATAATAGATCACTGATGCAAGAGTAGCTAAGGAAGGCAAGAAGTAATATTCTCTTTACAAGGAAAGTTTGTTCCTTTTAACGGTTGCCCAAGGACAGATCCCATCTGCTCTCCACTCTGTTCTCTTGTGACACACTCCCAGCGCAAATTAGACACATTTTCCCCCAAGAGAAGTGTTAATGTTACCAGTCCAGCTAAATCTACCTCACAGATCAACGCGTATTTGCCCTCCCCTCATGTATCTTCTGCTGGCCACCTACCTGCACAGAACACACAGCACTCGGGCAGAGCTCCAGAGCCCCCCAAAACCTCGGGCTGTGGGAAGCTCAAGTCCCCGGCCATGAAAAACTAGAGGCACTTGCTGGCGACTACCAAAGTAAAATCACCCCAAGGCTCCAAAATCGGCAGCTGTAGAGGCAGTTCTTTGAATTGGCTTTTTGTAGATTATAAAATAAAAGTTTCCCTTGAGCTATTAATAGCATAGAAATCTATACTCAGAATGCTGATCTCCAGAGCTCAACGAAAAGAAAACTGAAGAGCGTGTCCAATTTGATGAGCTGCCCAGAACGTCACATCTAATGCTGGTACACTGAGGAAATACAGCATCACTGCTGCCAAATAGCTGATCTTGCTACTAGAGAGTAGACAGGATTTGTTCATTACACTACTCCATAGCCATTCAAAAAGTGGGTTTTGACCTTTGTAACATTAAGGAAAGGATACAGACCATTGCTTTTATATTACTTGCACAAATCTCTACTGATTTGTCAGATCTTTGCCCTGCACAGAACAAGATCCAAGTGTTCCACTGATAGAAAGCTTTCCTGCCATGCAGTTGGTTTGGTTATAACTCACCTAACAGCTGCGTGGTGGTAACAGAGAGAGCTCACTACAACTGTGTTAGGTATTCACAGAACTCCCTGAAATCACCCTCTGAGAAAATATTTCACTTGAAATTTTCAAAGCAAAATTAAAATCAGATTATTATAAATAACGCCATTTGGAATTAATTCTCATCTTGAGCCGTTTAGCTTCACATTTTCAAGCCTTTCTGCGGAGCCACAAAACATGTGTTCATTTTTAAATTAAAGAAAAAAGAAAACAGATTCTTGGCAACTGAAGGAACACAAAACAAAAAAAACCAACCCAGTGCTGGGAGACCAGCAACAACATTTTGAGACTTGACAAAGCTATAATCTACCTACCCAGTCAGACTGATGAAAGATAAAGATTCTCTCCTCAGGAAACCCCCACTGCTTAGCTTTGCAGCCCTGATGTGGAAATTAGCTACACTTGACCTCAAACCAAAACATTACAGGAACTTCCACAGAGACAATGTTCAAGGATCACAGGAAACACCCATTAAGGTACAAGATCACATCATGAAGCTTCCAGATACATATTTTTGTTCTTGTGGAAAGTCTGCTTAAGCAACTATATTGGTCTAATTCCTCTGTTAGGAAAATTAAGAGTGTTCCTCTCCTTCCTGAGAACGCTAGAAAAGTCAGGTAACAAAAGCAATATTTAATTTCTGCAACAGAGTGAAAGGAAGAAGTAGGAAGCTGGCTGGTAACCTATACTTTCTGTAATCCTTTGAAAATTTACAGCTAGATCAACCCAAGAGGAAGCCCCAAATGAGAAAAGAAAATTGATGCTAAACCTCAGGAGAACTTCCCATAGACAGACAGGCCCTGACCAGAAAGAGAGATGTGCCAAGACCTGTCAATAGCAAAGGAACTGAAGCTCTTAGGAGGAATGTAAGCTGTTCAAAGCCAATGACAATACCTCTGATGGGAAAGCTCCCAAACCAGGGCATCCTTCATCCACTGCTCCTAAAGCCTCGAATAGAGCTGTGTCTCCTGGCTCTCTTCCAGGTTCCTCTCCTTCTGGCACTCTTGCTTTTCTTCTGCCCCTTCACACCTCCCATCTAAAATGGAAACAGTGGAGGAAAATAAAATATTAGCATGGTAGGACGAGAAACTTACAGGAGCTTTGTTACAACATGGATCAGGGGCAGTAGGCAATGGCTTCAAAGGATTTCAGTTTAGTTCCTCCTCTCTCCTAATGAAAGATTTGTACTTTTCTTTGGTGAAAAGTTTAACTGGGGAAAGCAGCCAATGACTACACTGTGAAAGTTCAGTAAAACACAAACACATCGCTGGCACCACTACTTAACAAATTATAGGTCACAACAACTTATTTACACCTTGTACTTGGTTTCTGAACAGTTCTCTGTATTTGACTTGGGAAACGGGCAAAAAATTATTTTATACCCCACCTCCTTCCCCCCAGAGTATAATTATATATATGGTCAAACGAATCAAGAAATGATTGTTAATTAAAAAAAGAAAAAACACAAAACCAACAAACCCCAACCAACCAAAAAAAAAAAACCAAACAAAAACCCCACACCAACAAAAGAAAAAACAAAAAAACAACAAATCCAATTCTTACTTGCTCTTTTCTTCTTAATTGTGTTCCCTTCTTCTGTTCCATTCCCAAAGTCAGCGCACACCTTCCTTTTGGAAACGAATCCAAACCTTTGATTCCAGGGGACAGAAACTTCAAGTGGCACTGAAGGCCTTGGAGGACACAGCCAACGTTATTTCTAGCCCAACACTGTATTACCCCAGTTTCCAACTGTGCTAATAACCCAACATGGACTGGAGTCCCTCTGGGAGTAGCACACACTGTGAAACAAACGGCGAAGCTTCCAGCAGTCCGACTGGTAACAAAGAAATCTCAGAATGAGAAACTAATTTTTAAAAGTGCACCTCACTAACTTTTTCCTTTTCTGTATTTCTTTTCCGTGAGAATAGCAAAGCTCTGTAGTGACTCCTCACTATTTTAGCTGATTTGTTACACAAACCCCAATGCTCAGCCTGGTAAGCCTTTTTTCCAGTTTATATGTGGGAGAAGGAGTAGAACTGAAACAGAAAGCATTTAAAACTTAACAACAGAATTATTTAATCCTCTTTTACACACAAATTATTTAAAATACACATGCTTAATGGAAGATTGTCTTTACATTCAAAATCAGACTCCTTTTAGAATTCCAAAACTGTTCAAGACATCACTGAAGTCTGGCTTAGAGCATCCAAAGCTGGGCATCCAAAAATTGGGCAAAGGAATTTCACTAAGCAGTTCTGAACCCCTTGTCCAAACAGGTGCAATTAAAAGGCATTAGTGGACGACGTTAGAGATGAGCTGTACCTGTACCATCTCCAACACTTGTCTTCTCCCATTGCCTAGCTGACTACATCCAGATGGGTCTTGCTGCACGAGGCACCTACTCAGCAAAAGGGACTCCACCAAGCAAAGCCCAGACAGTGGATGGAAGGTGGAGATGATGTGACTTTGGCTTCACTGGAGGTCTGTGGTACAGAGTGTTCCACCTCAATCCATCTACCCATCTCTATGGCTATTACAGGGAAGACAAAGGTGCTTTAAATAAGCAGTGTTTTTAAAATCACAGTAAAGAATTACATTAATCTCCAAACTGTGAAAGCTGGAATGTAACACTTCGGCTTTAAAAATTTCTGACGCCACAATCACCTAATATTATTACAGCAACAAAATAATTTATAAACAGTAATCTGGTCATACTTTGAAACAACATTCTGCTGCATGTCCTTATGGCATAAGTTTTACTCCCCTCCTGACTCTTCAGTGACACTTAAATTACATTCTTTCCCAGGATCTCAGATCAACAGGTTTGTTACTATTCTCTGTTCCTACATGATTACTGGGTATCTCAATGTTATTTATCATAATTGCTCAAGAACATTTCTAAATCCTAACAACAGGAAGATAAATTAAGTAACATATACCATCCCTGCTGGAAATTACCCCAGAATATCTCTGGCCATGCATACATCAGTTGACTCACTCCCCATCTCTCCTGTGCTACTCAGTGTGGTTACACAGAATCCTACCTTAAGTCTGTAATATTTGACTGCTGAAATCCTAACAAAATACAGTTAACATGTAACTGGAATGCCTTACCCCCAGATTTTTGGAGAGCACTACTCACCTAAGTATACAGGGCAGCTGGAGAGAATGATCAAGCTACTCCCTACCAGTCAGTGGCCACCCAGCATGGCTCATGGGGCAGAACATCTACAACTCACTTGTTCCTAATACTGCCCTAGAGAAAACCACAAATACGGTCTAACTGCATGCAAGAGCAAATGTTTTAATTAGGGGGAAATTGTCCTTGTATCTCTGTGACAAAATAATTGTAATGTTATTACATTCATACCATCTATGAACTCCAATTTAGCACCATCATTCGCAGCTTAGTACCAATAACAATATCCAGCTATTGCTCTAACAGCCATTGCGTGGGACTTGAGTAACAGGTTTTCATAAAAAGCATCCATCACCCCTGCACAGGGGAAACTGAGAAAATGAAGGATCCAAAGGAAGCCGAATAGCAACTTCAGGAAGGTACGACAAAATAATTTTTAAAAAAAGAAAAGAAAATTATTAGAAAGAAGATAAAGAGATAGAGAACCTTTTCTTTTGGACTCTGGTTCAGTGCGTCATCTGAAAGGTAACTTTAATTACACGGTTCTTAACAGTGCCAAAGTTTGAGATGGATTGACATAATTGGAGGAAAGACCATTACCTATGGCAGTCACTGACATCACCTCTGTGAACAGTCTTTCTTGGAATTTTCCTTTAAAGTGCAACCATGATGGCCCTGCCTGCTCAGTCAGGACCCAAACAATCAAAGTGCAAAAGTCTGCACTAATTTCTGCAGCGCTCCAAACCTGTTGCTATTTTAACAAAAGGAGAGCAATCCTTTGCTCATGACACTAACAAAATAAATGCACCACTTTGATAGCCTGGCCGTGAGCACTAGGAATAAATGACCTAGACAGACATCCAACTTGTCACATTCCTTTGATGACAAGAATTCCTGACAAGGCTTTTAACAGCAGTGACATCATGGAGGGTTCTGTCCAGGAGGGAACTGCCCCTGCAGAAGCTGCCCGGCCCCCAACCCATGTACACATAGACACCACTGAGAGCAGCAAGGGAGAGACATCAGAACTGCCTGATAGAATGAAAACAGGGAGTTCTTTTGTTCGTATTATTTCCAAATTAATAATAAAATATTATTCTCAGACCCTTTCTTTCCCCATGCCCTCCCCAGATCAGGGGTGAATTAGGAATGCTTTATAACAACAGAACCTCTCCTAAGGCCTAATTACAATTATTTCATTCATAAACAGCTTGTGTAGAAATCTGGATCTCCTATTTTAAGGAAACTTCAACACTGGTGATTTCAAGGATTCCAAAGAATAAATCCCATGCAGTGGGTGACTCACAATGGCACGGCTGCCTTAGAGAAACAAAACTCCCCATACCCTCCCCCTCATAAAAACAAAACAAAACAAACAAAACAAAACAAAGCTGCGAGTATTAAAAGAAAACCCAACTGTGCCTCTTTAGGAAACGGGCAATTCAAACAAGAGTTGTCAGTGATGTCATTTCATTTATATTTTGCCCGAGTCACAGGTTCCTGAGGAAGTGGTAACACCTACAGAATTACTGTGTGAAAATAAGACTCTGAAGCATGAGATGAAAATAAAGACACTTAAAGAAACCCCCCCAAGCAAAGTGATACCTGCTTTATAGATTCTCTCACCTCTTATATTCAGTCTGTTGCTAGAAATTAAATTGCTTGTTCATCCCCATCCCTCCATCACCAGGGAGGCGCTGAGCATTGGGGGTGAGAAAAAAAGAGGCAGAGGGTGGGGGAGAACACCAATTTACCAGCTGTCAAAACCTGGGGTTCAAGTATTTCCAGAAAAGGGCCAGACTTGGAACCTCCATGGCCCTCGCCTTTCTTCTGAGTCTATTGACATAATGTGCAAACAATTTTAGCAGCATTTCTTTGCACAGAAAGTCCAATTTGGTTTTGATGTAGAACGTCAAATCCTTCCAGCAGCGAGATGCCAATGTGCATGTGAAATGCAGCCGCCTCCTGCAGCGCTGCCTTGTGGGGATGCACCCACTGCCATCCCACCACCAAGGCAACTACTGATGACCTCTGGAGCTATGAAACCTGAGTAACAACTCTCCTTTCTTATTTACTGAGTGCACGATAGTATTTCACTGCAAATCAAACAACGAATCATTCTACTGAGATCTTCCAGAAATCAAATCTCCTGGTGTCAGAAAGCAAACTGAAGTCACACACATGCTGAAATATTTGGATGCTTGAAGGCTACAGAAGCAGCAATCCACAGCCAATGTCAGAACAGAAAGTAACTCTGTAGCAAAGGAGCGACAATGAATAATTTTTTTAAAACTTGTGCTTTCAACTTGCAGCAGTACACCACTATATGTACGCTGCTGATGTTCCCTGTTAGCTTACTAAAATATATTGTTAAGAAGGAATTTGAAATTTTAGCATTTAAAACGAAACACACGTGTGCACGTGGCCTTCAGCTCCAGAGGCAAAGTCCACTGTACTTTATATCAATGTTCTATATAAACATCTATTCAAAGACAAAGAGGAAACAGGTATTTAGACTACTATAGGAGATGGAAAGACAGCATGTACTCCGCGCCAGCCAGGTAACAGAACACGTGTGTTTTTAGGACTCCTGACTGCCCTCTTTTTATTGCCAACCCCAAGAAACTGACTGAAAGAAGCTACAGCAGCAAGGGAGGACTGGTCTGACTGACAGAAAGAACTGACTCTATTGCATCTGAGAAGTTCAGACAAAGAGCTGCTGGGTTCTGAAAACCTTTTCAGAGAATGCCCTAAATAATTCCAATGGATTTGAAAAAAAATTGTGTCTAAGTCACAACAGGCATTTAATGTCAATTACTGATGAGAACAATTAGAACTTGAAATTATATAGGGTTGGACTACTCATCTACATCCTTATCTTGGGGTGAGATCATTTGAGGTGGGAAATTAGGTGAAAAAATTGCTGCCCTAAGATACAGAATACCTGAAGGTACTTAATATCATCACTCTTCAAGCTTATGGCTATTAATTCTCGTGGCGGTAGCTTCGGTTTCCCTTCCGTAGTGCCAATTTCCTTGGCCAGATTAAAATAATCGTTAAGCGATTCACCCCAAAGTCTTCACTACAACCTGGACAAAGCACCCACCACTGGCTGGTGGAAGAATATGGATCACTGAATTTCAGCTACTGCACTTAAAGAGAAAAGTGGCTACAAATGAGCCCAAGCCACAGCCTATTTTGGTTAACACTACATGACTTCAAACAATAGTCGACAATACTACGACAAAACAATGGGCTGGAGTGAGAGAGCAGGTTCCCTGACCCAGGATAACTGAGAATAAAGAACATAGATACTCTTTGCCAAGTGCATATATCAAATTTCCATAGATTTTACAGTTGAGAAATTAAAGAAAAGTTTA
Organism: Chloroceryle amazona; assembly: GCA_027560015.1. NCBI lineage: Eukaryota > Metazoa > Chordata > Aves > Coraciiformes > Cerylidae > Chloroceryle > Chloroceryle amazona. The sequence goes on along the minus strand of JANHFX010024462.1, from coordinate 95,639 downwards.
TGTACTGTCTGTATCAGCCTAGGAGCGGTGCTGCAGGAAATGAAGGAGTCCTGTGGTTTTTCCCTTTGTTTGCTATTGTTCTGCTGGCTTTAAGGGCACCAAGACAATTTACATAGGACATAAAGTCCAATTTATTCCCCAACAACAGACTATGACACAGGTGAAGGGGCTTTAAACAGCAGTGAAGTGAAGAAGAGAGCAAGTGAGGACCTTAAAGAAGAAAACTCACACAGGATCTGAAGTTCCTCACTTTCATGAGGTGGTACTACTATGTAACTCAAGACTTCAGCCCACACTGATGGGATGACACTGAAGAAAAATTCTGGTCGGTAGAAGTGTGAAAGCAAAACAGAGGCTATCGTTTCATGAGCTTATATAACACTCGAGCACAAAAATTATGTCAACTGCTCTCCACTGAGGTCTGTGGTCTTCTAACACTACTAAATGTCACCAGATGTGATACATACACAGGTGTCACAGGGAGACAGTGTTCTGTGAGATACAGTCCCAGCCACAGTGCCATATAATGCCATCATACTTCTGTTAGGTAGTTTAGGAAGAGGCTTTTCATTCCCTTTTCCCAACAGACTTGGTTTATACCTCAAAAGCTATGGCAGCTGTTGGGTTCTACAAAGAAAGTACACGTTTGGGCTCTTCACTGATGCCTGGTAGGTCACAGCAGCACAAAGAGAATTTCATTTCTACCCCCTCCAGGTAAAGGTTACCTTCTTCCATTAAACAGCAGTAACTGGAGCTGAGGACTGTGCTGAAATCCTGCTGTTAAGTGCCTACAAGCCAGTAAATAAATGTGTTTATCTGTTAGTAGTATTTGAATGCACATTCATTCGAATGGGTCCTCACGATTTCTCACTCAGTAAATGCCTGGAAATTTAGTAAAAGCAAAATAAGAACAATTCTGGTCTGTGAGGAGAAAGAAAACAATGTTATAGTCAGACAACGGAAGTTATTCCAAGTCAAACTGAAGTGTTTCTGAACATCGGAGACATCTGGGAAGCATATGTACAGGAAACAGCTCAGCTTGAGAGAGTTGTATGTTACTGAAATTACAGAGGTAAGGAAACATTATATTAACCCTGAGTTTTGAACCTTTCAATCTTGTACACTTCTGCAGCTGAACACTTTCAATGTAAAGCCACAATGTAGCTTCAACAGGATAAGCAGAGCTTCAGAGATTCAAAACAATTATTAAGGCTTATCAGATTTGAGAAAGATGTTTACTTCGCAAGTTTTAGATAACCAAACTGCTAAGAGACTTTTACATTCCACAGTCAGCAATTCCAAAAGATACCTCTGCTGGATCGTTCCCTTTAAACTACCCCGGTACTGACTCCCGGTTCAGGCTGGCTATGGCGTGGCTAACAGAAGGGAAGTCACATGAGCTCACAACTAATTATGTACATTAACGAACTGCTTCAACATGGTAATGTTATCAATCTTAGTGTTCACTGCCTGACCATCAAAAGATCAGTTTCCTATGATTACTAATTTTTTAAAAAAATATATTTCATTCATATATTTTTTTATATTGCAATGAAGCTAGCTAAGCAAGACATTTCCTTCAGGCTACTT
>JANHFX010024462.1:0-93992 GCA_027560015.1 Chloroceryle amazona | reverse complement strand
AATAATAACTATTTTAGACACGATGCAAACCTCAGCGTGCTTCAATAAATCTTTTATCATCAAAATATGGGAGCTGCAGATATCCTTGGTTTTAGCCAAGTCGGACATGGCAGAACTGCTGATGTGGCGTAAGAGAGAAGCTATGAAATTATCTATACCGAATATTCAGAGGTGATGTTAAGGAAGGAACTAAAACAATTAGGCTGACCAAATAATTTTCATAATATATATAGGAAATAAATATTGCATGGCAGATAAAGTGATCTGCATTTTTTTCGAGTTAGCCCACAAGCCCCACAATATGAGGCTATAAAAGGGATTTCAAATATACTTGTAAAACCTATTCTGAGATACAAACCAATAGATTCACTTTCAATTTTGTTGTAATGTACTTCTGTATTTTACAAATCTTTTTTTCTCAAGTTGTCTTTCGACACAACAATTCTCAAACTACTATTTGTGCTCAGCCATAATCTCTGAAGCCCTTTCTGATGCTGCAAGAATTGAATAACTTAAAACCCAACCAAAACCAAAATCAGAATTGCTCTTTTTTAACACCTGTAAAGCGCTGCCCAAGTGCATCCAAGAATAGCAAAGCTCAAGAACCAATTTCTTATTTCAGTTAAGCATTTCTCTACAAATTTTGACTGATTTAACGATCCAGCTGCCCCAAAGCAATTTTTACTATATAAGAGAGCCTCCTCTAAGTTTCAGGGGACCCTAATCATGAATGATGCCGATGCATTTTAGTCTTTCCTGTGTAAAAATAAGTGAAACCACCTTTTTTTCCATCACATGAAATGATGACATATTTACAGAGAACAACACCTCCATTGACACAGGTACTAGAAATGTGTACTTTGAAACAGAAGCACTGTGATGTAGGCAGTGGTACAGGTTCTTACCTAGTGCTGCTCTCCTTTAAAGATGCAGTTTAACCCCCAATTGCAGAATATTCTGAATCTTAACAATAAATTGCAACTAAAAGGCCACAAAATTTGGAAAGATAAAACAAATGCATTCAGACATGCCGCTTGGACATGTCCATTGACAAGCAAAAGAAAAATGGGGACAAATAAACTACTAAATGTTACTTAAGCAGCATATTTTAGATGTAAGCCACATTTATAAACTGGGGGGGGGGGAGGCTTAAATATGACCACATTGCTTTAGTTATTTACATTAAAAAAAAACAGCAAAACAACACAAACCACAAAACCAAAAATGGGGAGAGTTCTATCCATAACAGACTGCTTTTCAGGTGAAGATTTTAACATCAAAATGGGGATTATATTTGTTTGCATTTGTGGCAGTCAGAATGGGTAAGCAATCATTAAGTTGTCAAATAAGAGATTAAATGCAGCACTGCAGTCCAATGTAGGTCATCTTCAGCTGGTTTTCAGACTGTTTCATCATCACTCATGTCCCAGATCTGAAAAAACAAACAAACAAAACCAACAAACAAACAAAAAAAAAAATCAAGCAAACAAGACACACACACACACAAAAACACAAACACAAACAAACAAACAAAAACAAACAACAAGGAAGTATAATTTTAGTTTATGGAGTTCAAACATACTTTCAATTATACCTTTATAAAATTAGTATTCCTATGTAAAAAGAGGAATAAATAATATTTTCTGGACTGTTGACTAGCACCATTGGAGCTTTACATAAAATTCAGTACTTTTCTGTTAACAACCTACATGCCATTCATTATTTCTAATGTTGGGGGAACCTTTTAACATATACTTTGTAGCATTTGTTCCTAACTGTCAGTTTGGTTATTTGCTATTCATTATCATTTACAGTAAGCCATAGACCAAAACCCAGACATTTTGTTTTGGTTTCCTGACTCACTGGCACATTCTTAATGTGGATAAAAACTTATAATAAATAGCATTTTTACTAAACACTCCAGAAGAATTTCAAGACATTCATGAAGAACTGCTCTCCAGTACTTCATTTTGCACTCAAGTATTAGCTATCATAACTAGCAGCACAGAGACAAGAAATATGAAAATTTGTACTTTCCTGATGTCTAAAGGAATTTTAAAGTCACAGAGATTTTTTTCTGCATTACTTTTACTTTGCTTCTTGCCCTTGGTTCAGTGAGAGGTGGAAAAGAGTATTTTCACAGAACACAAAGGAACTTGGTATCCTCATGAACATACTGAGTGTTACAAACCATACCAGTTACCAGGGAGCAGGACACATGATCTGAGAAAGAATCCAGGGACATGCAAGCAGAATATTTTGGGGTGCAAGAATACAGTCTGACTATATGCTGTAAGGTGTTTAGTTATTTTATTTTTTTTTTATCCAGAGAAACATGGGTGCTCTTGAAATGCATTTTATAATTTTTTGCAGGTTTAGCTCATGGCAAATACCCTCCTTCCACTTGGCAGGGCTTGCAGTAGCTTGGGATCAGGACTAAGATAGATACTCAGCTTTGAGTATGATTTAATATTATCATAATATCAATTTTATAAAATATAAAACTTAATCTCTAACAAAGCATTTCAAACTTGGCTAAAGGAGCATCAGCACTGCTGGAGTAGTATGACAAATCCTTTTGATTACAAGAACAAGAATGTAATTTTTGGGACATTCAGCACTCAAAAACAGAGAGTCCCTCACTGCAGATCACCCAAACAAAAATGAGCAGTATTGGTCCTTTGTCCCTGTGGAAAATGAAACTCAGGTCATTTGTCCAACATATCATTTGTGTGCTGGCATAAAGCAGCCTACAAAGTTATTCTCTCGTTTTACACACTGAATAAGTAAAATACAGAGAAATACAGAACACAAACAGTTCTTTTGACTGTCGGTTCTTGAGGGCACAAAGCAGTATATTCTACAGATACGTAGTGTCTAGGACAAGGAGGCAGTCAATGTTCATGGTTACACCATCTAACACGTACATTAGAGTCAGACAAGTAACAAATGCAAAACACCCCATTTCTAGGCTACAGTGAGTACTGACCTATAGCTTTAACAAACCCCTTCAAGACCAAACGTAGCATTTCTGGAATTTGAAAACATTCCGAAAAAAAGCTCTTCAAATACAATCTCAGAAGACATATAAAATCAAACACTCCCGTGCAGTGTTACAAGCTGTGTAAAATGAAAACTCTGAATGGCAAAATTTTGTCTATTCCTAGAAGCGTTGCAAAATGGTGGTGTAAATCTTTATGGAAAATACTGAAGGAACAGTTTGTTTACAAAAGGAAAAAAGAGTTTTCATCCTGCCCTAGATGAGCAGCTTGGAGCTTGCCAAGGCAAACACAAACGTCCAAGCTCACCAGTCAGGGTCAAGGATGTGGAAAATAAATACAGAAAACAAAAATCTTTAAATAGAGTTTATGGTATGATTCAAACTGGCAAAAAGCAAGAAATCCAAAGTTCAGACTGATAGTCCAGCTTTGTCTAGCACGCTCTAAGTCTTGAAAAGAAAACCCATAGATTCTGACCCTTGCAAACACACCTCTCTCAAAGCAGCACAGTAAATACTTTTAAAAATACACCATGAGGTGATTCAAAGGTAAAAGTGAAAGAAGCCAACTGACAGCCCTAAAAACCTCCTCTTTATCTACTCAACAGATGCACTGGGAGTGTAGCCAGCTCCTTTGCTCTGTGCTTTCCCGTCAGCCGCTGGGATCTGAACAGTGGGGGTGAGAAGGCGAGGACGCTCACTGGCTTGTTTGTTTGTCTTTTACAGAGAAAGGCTGGTAGGGATGCCAGCTTCCCATTAGTCATTTTGTGAGATGAAAAACCTTCCACCTAGGAACTGTCTACCTTTTCCATACCCCGTAAAGCTCAGTGAGCCTTTTTGCTTTACATATCTAATGTGGAAGAAAAAAAAAAAAAGTCTAATTGCTCTAACACCCCCCACACCACCACTGGCAGCTCCAGCAATGCTCTAATTTCTTGCTGTTGAAGCTAAAGGGAAGAAAGCAGTTCCTTAATGGTCCAGGACAGGCAACCCACAGAGGGCCTTGAGGAACTTGAAGAGCAACTCTCCAAGCACCTTGGGGAGCCCACAGCAGCACCCGCTAGGTTATTTAGGAAATACAGTGCTCTTAACGAGAGGATGAAAGTGAAAAGAATGACAACTACATTCTCTCCTACATTATAAGCACAACTATTTTAACAAAAGAGTATTTGTAAAAAGACTGAGGTCCACAGGTATGTAGCCACTATGCAAACATCCTGGATTGAGAAGAATGATTTTTAGATGTTTGAAAGGAATGCTATTATTTTACATCCAGGAGAACAGACAGTTTTATGAGGCAGTTTACACTTCATCAGACTATCAGTGCAGTCACAAGCAGAGGGTCACAGAATGGTTGGAAGGGAACTAAAAGATCATCTCGTTCCAACCCCCCTGCCATGGGCACAGACACTTCCCACTAGACCAGGTCACTCAAAGCCCTGTCCAACCTGCCCTTAAGCACATCCATGGAGGAGGCATCACACTGTGTGTTGAATCTTGCTAAGGTTTATAAAGAACAAAGTAGTAGTACCTTAATAAATGGCATGCAGCAGGGAGACAACAAGGATAAATTCAGTACGAACATTAATAATTGCGCGTTAGCCTAAAGAAAACAAGCTACTTGGTATTGTGCAAAGGAAGCTGTGTTCAGCTACAACAGCTAAATTACAATACATCATAAGCTCTTAGGTAAGAGCAATACTCTTTTTCAAGAAAAGACAAACTACAGTGACTAGGAATATGCAAACTTTGGATGTTATTTTAAAACTGTGAAACTTTTAAGAGGAGAAATCACAAAATACAGAAAGCCATGAAAAGCAATGTCTAAAATGACTGTCAGGACATGAATTAGATATCTAAACCAAGCTGGGAATCTTGATTTTGTTTTCACTTCTCTCCTGCAGCACACCTGGGCGAGTCAAACTGAAACAGAGCTACAGGCGATGACGAGAGAAGTCATAAAATAGGAAGATAATAAACTATCTGTCAAACCCAACCCAGTCTGTACAAATCTGGACAGATTACCTTAATACACCTGTTTCTTCAAATACATGCTTTATAGTTCAATTTCTTTGTAGAGGTTCTTAAATTTCAGGATAAAAGAAAAATTCTCACACTTGTTTTCTTGAAATGACATCTGTCACATTCTTACACAATAGGAAGAATAGGGGAAAAAAACCCTGGGTATTAACTTAAGTGTTCACTGGTTGATTTTACACAGTTCTGGATTGCACATTCAATAGAACTAAATATTTTTTTAGGAGTTCTGCTTTTCCTTCATACAACAGTAACACCCGGTATCTGAAACTTAACTTCCACAGCAACGGTTTCAAGACTGGTGTTCACCAGACTGAAGCAGGTAGTGGCTTTGCATCATAGAATTTATGTACGTAATTCAAATAGATAACTACTGTTTAACCTATAAATAAACTTGCAAGAATATAAATGTACCCTTTGGGGATTCTTAAAAGTTTCTCGCCAGCATGGATCCAGCAGGATTTGCCCCCAAAATGGCTGCCTAATGAAGAGAGACAAAACAAACAAACAACCCACACAGTACTATTTTCTACACTCAGCTAAGATAAATTTACATACACATGTACCAAAACATTCAGCTTAGAAAAACTTGGAACAGTTTTATTATGCAAACCACGGTATTTACCATGCTATTAATGCTCCAAATATGGTGAAGTATAACTATAGGGTAAAATTCTAGAAGGGTAAGGGCAGAAACTCAGACTGCATACATCAAACAGCACAGCCAAGTATCACATGAAAATATAGAATCAAAGTACCATAGAATTGTTTAGGTTGGAAGAGACCTTTAAGATCACCAAGTCCAACCATTAACCCAGCACTGCCAGGTCACCATGAAACCATTTCCCTCATTACCACATCTATATGGCTTTGAAACCCCTCCAGGAATTGGGACTTCACCGCTGCCCTGGGCAGCCTCTTTCAGGCCCTGACAACCCTTGCAGAAGAAATTTTTTTTTCTCGTGTCAAACCTAAACCTGTTGTGATGCAACTTGAGGCCGTATCCTCTCATCCTATCGCTTGTTCCTTGGTAGAAAAGAAAGACCCTCATCTGGCTCCAACCTCCTTTCAGGGAGCTGTTAAATGTGAGGTCTCCCCTGAGCCTCCTTTTCTCCAGGCTGAACAACCCCAGGTCCCTCAGCCGCTCCCATAAGACTTGTGCTCTGGACCCTTCACCAGCTTTGTTGCCCTTCTCTGGACACTCTCCAGCCCATAAACGTCCTTAGAGGCCCCAAACTGAACCCCATATTGGAGGTATGGCCTCACCAGTGCCAAGTACAGGGGCATAATTGCTTCCCTAGTCCTCCTGGCCACACTAGTGCTGATACAAGCCAGGATGCTGGTGGCCTTCTTGGCAACAGAAATGAAATCGCAAGTTGGAATTCATTTAGTGCCTGCAAGTTCTAACATGCAACCTTTCAGACTTCATGGTACAGACTGAGGGATAATTATAAAGTTCATCACCGTCCTTTCATCATGGATACCTGATGCACAGTAAGCACCTACCCTTCACTTAAAATGAAACCCAAAACACTTGAAGCATTTTGCATATTCAACAATTCTTTCCCCATCCCCCTTTCCATTAGGAAAGAAAAAGCCAGAGATGACCAACCAACAAAAACAGTATTCTGCACAAAATGGAGCGTTTAGCTTAGTTTAGGATTTCTACCTAGATGCATGTCAGAGCCTGCACAGTGCACTCTATGGTAAAAGATTTTCTTTGCTCTCTAAGAAGCCAAAGGAATGAAGGTGAACAAGGATCCACTCTTGCTCCCAGTGGCAAGAGCTATTCTACAACAATTGCAGTGGTTCCCCACAACAACCATCCATCCAGACCACACCTTACTCCTCTTCTACAACAGATTTCTATTTCTGCAGCAGGATATAGCCACATTTTTTTCAGAAGTGGCTGCTAGCTTTCTGTAATTGAACGGTAGCTAAAATCAGTCTTGGCTATAATGTGAAAAATTAACTATCGGACGCTTGTTACTTCATTTGACACAAATTACAAACTTAACACACACAAAAAGAAACTCACCTTAAAACCAAAAATCCCATCTGAGGATTATAAAAACTGCATGTTTTCTTCAAGCTGCTTTATTTAAAGAGCAGGTAGAGAAAAATCAAATCATGGATAATTTTCCAGATCCCTGCACTCAGTGGTCATATTTTAGCTAGTTGATACAGCTGGCAAATTCCTGGCATCTCCAGTACAAGTTCTTTTTTTTAGTATCTCTGCCTTCACAGCCTTTCCTGTCTGGAATGGTTCACTGTCTTGCAATAAAATTATAAAGTCCATCAGCTTCACTCTTTTTCAATGATGCTACCTGACTGATGCTTGTTTTCCCTTCATAGCCTTTCCAAAATTCTGTGTTTTCAGCCCATAGCAACTGTTTAAAAGGCCAAGGTTATGAGGCATTCTCATTTTGATCTCAGCCAACAGCAAGATCTTCTGAGTTTCTCTTGTATGTCCTTCTCTTGATTGTATGGTATAACACTGCTCATGAGAGCTTCCTACTTTGACTGACTTATCTGCTGAGCTATTACTGTGACACCTGGTCAATACACAAATTCTGCAGCCTCCTCAGCACATGGGCTTAGTCGGCTCCTTCACTTCAAACCAGTCCATTTTCTAAATATCTTGTAGAACTGGCATCTAAAGATTCCCAATACTTTGGAAGATTATTTTAGAACAAAAGTCATAGTAAATAGCACAGAATGTATTTGGTTACATTGTGAACTTTTAGCTAAAAAGCCTTTTTCATATCCTCTACGTTCCAAACAGATATACCAATAGTAGCACTGAAAAGTAATTAGTCCCTTCTGGTTTTACAGCAGTTTTCCTAGTTATTCATCAGAATATTATATGAAAACATTCATAAAAAGGATTTTTTAATATATGACTAACAGTTAATGAAACAATACAATAAAAGAAAAAAAAAAGCATACTCGTGTTTTGTTTTGGTTTGGGTTTTTTTTGTGTAAGATTTCCTCAGACCCATTTCCTTCCATTGTTTCTTGTTTTATTAGGGGAAAAAAAAAAAAAGCAGAGAAGCAAGCAAACACAAAGCCAATTTCTCTCACCAACTAAAAGTGCTTTGGAGCTGAAAAAGCCACTTTTTAGGGCATGGCACTTGACTCATTGGAATGATGTATACCTAAGAGGATAGTTTCTGTTACTAAGTTTTTTCCTCAGTCTCCTAAAAAACTGAAAACAAGTATGAAAACAAACACCCCCCCACCCCACCCAGGCAGTTTTGATGATTGCCATTATCGTATTTTGTGGGGGATTTTAAACTTCATTTTACTATCAGAAAAACAAAAGGCAATTCTTCAAACAGAACGTGTGTTTGAATCAAGCCACAATTAATGTAAACAGTGTCATGGTAATGATTAGATATGACATAAACTCTTCAACTGAAATGAAAAACATTATAGTGTTTAAAAACTACAATGAAATTCTATCATCTTCCTCCTTTGATATGCCCGGATTTTACATTAAAACCAGAAATATGTGTAAGTCTATACTCATTACATTTCTAAATCCTACAAAAAATCCACAACATAGATGTAAAGAGACATGTGCTTTCAAAGGTGTGACAGCTTTGCGTGGAATCACACACATAAATGGATCTCTCAGAGTCATTAACACCATTTCTATGTTTGAGTCTATGTGACTCTATGTGATGTTAGCTGTCTTGATGGAAATCATTAGTTCACCATGTTCCACTATATCTTTTTAATCCACGGGTAATTCATTACTGCTGCCTAAGACCTGAAAATGAGCTTTTAGATCACAGAGAATTGAACATTTGGTAGTTACTGACTGCAGAAGAGCAGCAGTTTAACTACACAAGTTATTCAAATGATTTTCAGAAATAAACAATTCAGAAGCAACAGAGATTCTGAATTATGACACTTAAGGTACATCTAATATGGGGTCACAGTACCACAGACTGAGCTCTATTCAAGGATGCTTCTGGAAATCAGAGAATCAGAATGGTTTGAGTTGGAAGGGACCTTAAAGATCATACAGTTCCAACCCTCCTGCCATGGGCAGGGACACCTCCCACTAGACCAGGTTGCTCAAAGCCCCATCCAACCTGGTCTTGAAGACGTCCAGGGATGGAGCATCCACAGCTTCCCTGGGCAACCTGTGCCAGTGTCTCACCACCCTCAGAGTGAAGAACAACTTCTTAATTTCTAATCTAAATCTCCCCTCTCCCAGTTTGAAGATCTTACCCCTCATTCTACTACTACAAGCCCTTGGGAAAAGTCCTTCCACGACTTTCTGACAAGGCCCCTTTAAGTACTGAGAGGCCACAAGAAGGTCTACCCGGAGCCTTTTCTTCTCCAGGCTGAATAAGACAAACTCTTTCCGCCTGTCCTCACAGCAGAGGGGTTCCAGACCTCGGATCACCTTCATGGCCTCCTCTGGCCCCACTCCAACAGGTCCATGTCCTTCTTGTGTTTGGGGCCCAAGAACTGGACACAGTGCTCTATGGGGGGTAGGTGTCTCACGAGAGTGAAGCAGAGGGGCAGAATCCCCCCCGTTGGCCTGCTGCCCATGCTTCTTCTGATGCAGCCCAGGATGCGATTTGCTTCTGTGCTGCACTCACACATTGTTGGCTCACGTCGAACTATGACAAAATAATTTTGTCCATTCCTTCACTCAAAGCAGGGCCAACTAGATCAGATTGCTCAGGGTGTTGTCCAGATGAGTTTTAAACATTCCTGAGATTTCAAAACCTCTCTAAGAATTCTGCCCCAGTTTTTTACTTTACCTTCAAACAGAACGATAAATCCTCTCTTGAAATATAGCTCATCTTTGTCAGATTAGCCCATGCCCACCACCTATCAATAATCATTACCATCCTTACCAAGGTCCTTTATGGCATCTGCACGTGGTTGACAGAGCAACACCCTCCTGACAGGATCACAAGACTCACCTCCTTTCAATCTTTTCAACAGCGTAAAGACACTAAGTTATAAAGGTACAGTTCTATTCACCTGATAAACCAGATAACCCTTATATTCAAAAGAAATTCAACTGTATGTGTAGCTGGCAAAAATATTCATTATTTTAAGTAATTCTGAAATCAATAATATGGTTCCTTCTCAGACCAATTCCCATTATCAGAAAACAGTATTTGGCAGAAAAAAAGCTAACACATTTCCTACATGCAGTTATGTCATCTTACATGCACATTCTGTACATATCTTTAGTATAAACATATTTTCTCTAGTGCACTGTATGTAACACAGAAGTAACAGAAAACTTGAAAAGCTTTCAAAATTCAAATTGGTTAAAATTTTGATTCATCCAGTTACTACTTCATCTCATCACTGCTTCCATGGAGATATGAATGGTGTATACACAAGATTACTATCTTATTGAGAAGGCATCAAGAAGTTATGGAAAACTTTCTCCTCTTACACAGCAAGAATATTCTTCATATAATGAGAAACTAAATTCATCACAGAAAACACCAGCAGAAACTAAATGAATAAAGGAAGATAGTTCCCAGTATTTTAATGTATAAATGATACTGCAATAATCAGATTTATTTCACATTATACAATTCAAAAACTTGAGACAAGAAATGCATTTGCCTTAAAACCCTAAATGCCAGTTTCCCCCATGATTATTATTAAAAACTTACATGTCACTTTTCCTATTATGTTTATCAAAAAGGATAAAAATAAATATTGTCCAGTAATTTGTAAGCATTGGTATAAAAGCACAACTACAAAAATATTTAGGTATTAATGGTAAAGATGTTCTAGAAACACAACCAGCAGATCAGGTTTATGGTTTAGTTCTGCTAACTCCCTGTTGTTTCAAAAGGACAGAAAATGAATAGGACAAAGCCCAAGGTGCCTAAACACCAACACACCTCTCCAAGCACATTCTCACTCAGAGTATTTGCTGTGCTCATATATGACACAATTTTCCACAGAAGCAGCCTTGGGTTCACTGAAAAACCTATGTAGAGACTCAGGAAACAGTTCTGAAACTACATGTCAAACCCAGACTCAGCTGAAAACTTGTACAAGTGTCAGATTTATTTTTATAACCCTTCCATTAATATGGAAACAACTGAATAAACAAGAATTTTGATGATACTGTGCAGAGATTTTGTGCTCAGAGGGTCTTGCATGACCCATGGGATTCTTTTCAAAATTGCTTTTGATTTTGACCACAACATTTCAACATCTGTTGGACTAACAGATCATTTGCGAATACTTTTATCTCTCCTAGCTATCAAATCTGATTATTTAATTCGCTCATTTTCCCTTTATTTATCTGTCCTGCCAGACCTGCTTTAACAAAGTGGATCTCCACTTGCTCTCCTGTTGGTTTATTCATTCCCAGAATGCAATAAGAAAGTGATGATTTAACAACCATCACCTGAAGGCAAGTGAGCCTTTTTTCAGTGTGATGGCACAAAGCTGTTGAAAGATGGCATTGCATAAGGCAAGTGATTTGTTCCAAAAATGCTCCGATGGCTGGAGCACCTCTGCTGTGAGGCCAGGCTGAGAGAGATGGGGTTGTTCAGCTTGGAGAAGACAAGGCTCTGGGGAGACCTTATTACTTCAACAGGATACAGGGTGATGGTATTACACTAAAAGAGGGGAGATTTAGACTAGAGAGAAGGAAGAATTTTTTTATGCTGAGGGTGGTGAAACACTGGACCACATTTCCCAGAGAGGTGGTAGATGCCCCATCCCCAAAAACCTTCCAGGTAAGGTTGGATGGCTCTCTGAGCAGCCTGTTCTAGTTGCAGATGTCCCTGCTCACTGCAGGGGGTTGGACTAGCTGGCATTTAAAGGTTCCTTTCAACCCAAACCATTCTATGATTCTATAATACCTTTGAGTGCAGCAAATTATTCACCAATTCAAAAAATCAAACCCACTCTGTTGCACTTATTTGTAACCTAGTGCCCTGAAAAAGGAAAGAAATAAACACAGCTTCTCCAATATGATCTAACCAGTATAAACCAACCTTTTTATTACAAGTATATTTAGTCCAGTCCAGCTTAGCAAAGCACTGTTATCATAGAATCATTCTGGTTGGAACAGACCTTTAAGATCATAGTTATCCCAGCACCACCAGGTCACCATGAAACTGTGTCCCTCAGCACCACATCTTCACAGCTCTGAAAGCCCCCCAGGGATGGGGACTCCACCACTGCCCTGGGCAGCCTGGGTCAAGCCTTGACAAGCCTTGTAGGGAAGAAATTGTTCCTCATGTCCAAGCTAAAACTCCCCTGGAACAATTTGAGGACATTACCTCTTGTCCTATCACTTGTTCCTTGGGAGAAGAGACAGACCCCACCTGGCTTCAACCTCATTTCAGCATTTCTATAGCATCACAGGATCACGGCGTATGCAGTATGCCATGCTATGGAGCTCTGTAATGCAGAGAACACTGCAGATGTGCTAGAGCAAAACGTTCCAATTGCTTATAAGCCAAAATGCTTGTTTTGGCTTATAATGCTCCCCCCCACCCCCCCCCATGAGATTACTTTGATCTCTTATATGATTGCAATTACACTGAATTTATGATCAACGCGCACTGCAGAAAGAACACATTAATCCAACTGTGAGCAGTAGACTGAGAAGCTACTTCTAAAAATTTGATTGCAGAGTAGCAAATATAGTAAGTACATTTTCAAAACAGGAATATAAACCAAGGCCGTTAAATTAATTTTCCATAAAAATAATCTTAAAACAAGCAACAGATCTTGTGCACCATGAAAACATACTTTACTTCTTTGAGGTGTTATAGTCATATTATCTAAAATATCCCATTATTTTCACTTCACCACATCCTTGTCCCCCTGAAGAATGAACTGGAATATATTTGTTGGTTTGGTTTAGAAGGGGCCTCATCCAACCCCCTTGCTCTGGCAGGGTCACCCAGAGCAGGAGGCTCAGGATGACATTTGTCCAGGTGGGTCTGGAATCTCTCCAGAGAAGATTCCACAACCTCTCTGGGCAGCCTGGTCCAGGCTCTGGCACCCTCACAGGAAAGAAGTTTTTCTTCCTGTTCAGACAAAACCTCCTGGGTTCCAGTTTGTATCCATTGCCCCTTTCCTGTTGCACCACTTAACTGAGACTGACCCCACCATGAGGATTCATTCTACTCCATTTATAAAGTTTGTTGGTTCCTTAGAGAAATTAAAAGGAACAGGCGATTACAGATTGCACAGGGGAAAAACGAAGACTCTATATAAACCAAAACACAAAAGGTACTCTCTAAATAATTGAAACTTTAAGCTATTGTTTGCAGCTCCTCTTTTAAAACTGGAAAAAAAGCAGCACTCTTACAACATTAATTTGTTGTGTCATTATGTTAATGTTCATTTAAATTTTAATGGGTCTAAATTTAAGAAACATTAAGATTATGTTGAACAATACAACGTGGGACTCAGGCAGGTAAATTATTTTATCCAATATAAACACTTTACAAAACCTATTTTGATCATTTCTTTACTTGGGCAACATATGATCCTGCTCCCTAAATATGGATTTTCTGCTGTATAAGCTGATACACTTTTGCCACACAGTGCTCACTGACAAGCTGCATTCTGTCTTGTAACTCCATGTATAATCATCTAATTCTTACCCATTCTGACTTAACATCAAATTTTAATAAGTTTTTTGTCTTGATGGGATATTCTTATAAAATGCCTGTTCTGCATTCACCTACTGTGTAATGCTGAAGACTCAAAAAAATATCCCCAAACAAACAAAAGCATCAAACCACCCCACAAAAACCATCTAACACGAAGAATGGTTTTCCCAGGAGTATATTTTTTACAAAGCATGCTCACTGGGAGCTCAGAAAAGTGATACAATTTTGTATTTTCTGTAAAGCTGATCACATCACTTGCGTTAACCTTTTGAATGCCTGTTATTTTATCACAAAATTTATTGAAAAGCTCTTATTCTAATATTTCTCTTGTAATGTGATAAACAAATGAACTACTATTCTATTGAAACAATTATTTCTCCTCATAATGGTATATAAAAAAAATAATTCTCTTGTAACTAAGAACTAATGTTTGTTTTGACTTCCTCCACATCAGAAATGGATATTTTTCCCCAGTTTGTTTTTTATTATGGGTAACAGAAAATATTTTAAGGAGCTGAATCTGAATTAGAGTTGTATCATACCCAGGCTGTGGTCTAAAATACTAAGAAAATAACAACTTGAGAGACAAGGAGTTTCAAAAGACAGCAATGATGCTTGGTTTCTTCATCATGGTAAGCAGGGACATGTTAGCTCAGCCCCATCATTCTTGCCTTTGAAATCCTCTCCTTTTTTCTCCCCTCAGTAATTCAAACCATCCTGAATATTACGGTCTGCCTTTCTTTGAGCTACACATCAAGACAATTTTAAACAATATGATCAACATTTTTAACATAGTCCCATTTGTCCAGAGGTCCTTGTTAAAGCCTGCATCACCTTATGCCTTAACTGTCCCTAGTTTTCTAGTGGAATGCTAGGATATTAAAAGTAGGAACTACTTTCTTTGTTGCCCCTCTGTACAAGATTTAGTATAATGATCCACGGTCTAGTGTCATTGGAAAGATGAAGTAAACTTTTCCTTCATCTTCAAAGCGCATCTTAGCCGATGCTTATTTACTTTCAAGGCTTAAGGGTTGGTGGGGGAGGTGGATAGCTAAGGGAAGGAGGGGATGGCATTTATTTTTCATGTCTTGCTCGGCATGTACCATGGTGAAGTTCTACTTCCAGTTGAAAAAAAAATGGTTCCAAATTTTAACCAAAGAATGTCTAATTATTTTAATACAGAATAAATCTATACTTTTAGAAAATACATGCTTTATAATTCTTCTTTTGAAAGTCACGGAACCTTTTTCTAGTTCAAAAGGTTTCTGGAAGACTAAATGATTAGCTGCCATAGTCTGATGTAGTCATTTCCTGCTAGTCTTGTATCTAAATATTGTTACTCTGGGTGACTGGTGATAAAAGAAACTAGCTGCTCATGGAAACTTTTGTATTCCTTTGTCTTTTTAGTAATCCATCTCAATTAAAATTTCAACAAAAGAGTTCCATAATGTTCACCAACAATACTGAGGAATTCAAAACAAAACAAAACTGAAACCACAACCCATTAACAATCCTAAACCTTCCCAGGTTTGAATCTGTATGCTTCATTTTCTGTGGTGCTTTCTTTGAAGCTTCAAATTCATTATCTTCAGAAAATATTTATAATTAACAAATAGATGTGAGACCGATAGGAGAGTAGAAAGCCTAAAGGAAACAGGTCCACCTCAGAGAAAAGACCATGTGCATCTGTTTCACCAGCTGACCTCAGCAGCTAAATGACAGTACAGCAGTTTTCTCCCCCTGGAAGCCACACCTTCAGAGGCAGCAGAGTCCAATCACACACCTACAGGAACATATCACTGGACCAATACACACTGTGAGCACCCTGTTCAGCATGATAAACATCATCTTATTTCCTCCAGAGCTTTTATTAGCAACTTCTCTTCTCCTTGTTTAATTCAATAGCAAAAAGTTCCCCCTGACATCAGCTACACAACATCCGTCCTCTGTTCCACTTGCATCCTGGTGATATCATTCAAGAGCCTTTACATTAAAGCAAAACTCTTAGCAGAGATTCTCAGATTCTTTTTGTGAGTCATGATGACAGAAAAACTGTTGTGGTCATGAATAAACATTGCTGGGTTTTCTTACTTTGCAAGGTTTGTTTTTTTGACTAGGTGAAGTTCTGCTTCCAGGGCATTAGAAAAAACTAGAAAAAGCCAAAGACTAAGTGTTTTTATTTATGCAAAGACTAATGTATTCCTTGAAAAGCTAGGGTTCTTGAGTACACCCTGAAATGAAGAGAACACGAACAGCTGAAATGTTTTTTGCACAAACTGAAAAAATTTCTACCAGTTAGGAACAAGCTGGAACTTGTATGGGGCCCTGCACACACTGGAAAACATCTTAATTGTTCAGAGCAGACAAAGTCTGTTTAGTCATGTCTGCCAAAGTGGGAAGGATATTACAACATATCTGTGCAGTCTGTTTCCACGTAGGTCAATCAGTCCTTGAAGCTTGTTTTCAAAGCAGACCACCACACAGACAGGCACCATGGCACGGGTTGGCCATACACACCTGGCTACCAGACAAGTCACCTTGTGATAGAAGTTCACAAACGAGCAACCAAAGAAACCATCTCAGCGTTCTAGCAGACGTGCAGTACCAACACACACTAATGTCTGTGAGGGATTTTCTAAGAGTCTAACTATGCCTCAGTGAAATTTCCAAACAAGCACATTCAAAGTTTCAGTGCCCGCTGAGGATAGCAAGAATTTATTTAAAACACACGGGGAACCACAGCATGGCAAATTGAACAGGCAGCAGCTGAGACTGGTAGATTAATTCATATCAGTTTCTTCATTTATAAAGGATGGGGTAGGTAGCAAAGAATATCTTTGTAAGATATTTTAGCAAGTTCTCCATGTTCCAAAACAGACAAAAGCTGTTCACCTACAGAACAAGCTGCATGACCCAAGATAGTCAGAAACAGTATTGAGGTGGATCTCATGTAAATCAACTATACAAGGAGTAAGTGCAGTTTAGTGCTCTACAATAGGCCATTGTTTTCCTTGTTTCGCAGTGGTAACTCAATTTTCAATGCACCCCCCCTCTTTTACCCCATGTCGCATTACTGGAAGAGTTTTAAGATGCATCTGTGCACTGATTATGAAATGATACGTAAAGTGTCAGCTCTGTAAAAAGCAGCTTCATGACCTCTTTAATGAGGCTCGATCTTGCTCCACAAGACTGTTACAGTCCAGAGAGCCAGAAAAATATTATACAAATGAGCAGAAAACAATGTCTAGATTTCATGTCCCATTAAATAAATGAGGAGGATTTGGTATTCACAGGGAAAGAAAAGACGGTAAAAGCTCAGGTTCAATAAAAAGAATGATGCATATCCACTGATATCTCCAAGCTGCAGTCACGTTCTAGTCTGGGGCAGTGATAACATCAGGGACATTAGCTTAGAAACAACTGCTGTTTGCTTTATTTAAAGCAGCCACTAGACTAGTACTTTTCCCACACCAAGGAAAACTGAAATCCATATGGAGATCAAGTACAAAGCTGGGGAGGCACATCACATCGTTTCATTTCAGGAGATATTTTTTTTAAATTACAGCATCGCTGCTAACAAGAAAGAAGTCAAAAAAGCCCCAACAAATCATTCAAAAGGCACAAGAAGTTCCAAGTTACTCCAGTTACAAAAGTTAATGCACAAAGATTAGAAGTACGTATCAGAGGTGATACAGTTATGTCCTTTGGCTTGTAGGGTATGGTATGCTTACATTAATAAAGGTACCTTCTGTTACTGTAAGAACATGGTAGTGTCACCTTGATTTATAACCCATATAAAAATGCAAATTAGGTGAATCTCAAGGAAGGGCACCATGTAAACTGATGAAATCAAGCAGCCACTAGATTGAAGAACAAACATACCTCAGTTGGCTGATTATCAGTGACGGCACTATGAAAAATGAGTTAAAGGAGATTTACTAGAAGTGTTTAATTGAAACTGAGTTAGAAAAGGTATTAACTGAGGTTCTAGTATCACTACAGACTGGAAGCATTTTGCAGTAAGAGAAATGTGTCAGAAAGCTGACAGTGGTGGTGATGAGAGTTCAAGAAAAGATATAAAACAAAATTACTTTTAAGACAAGCTGAAAGTTAGGTGACAAGATGCATGGATCAGCTGACATCCAAAAGCTTACAGTGACTGACAATATAAAGGCTAAAGAGGTAGAATAAAAAAAAAATCCTTTTAAATTCTGTAAAAACCTGGACAAAGAGACATGGTCTGTAGGGACAGTGCCATATGGGACTTAATAAAAGAGAAAACCCTGGACATGGAGAGATCTCAGTGTCACACTAAGATAGAAAGTAGGCTTCAGTATTGATGATACGTTTGCCTGAAGAATTATATTTTCCTTTGCAAGTGTCCAAACAATGATCCAGCCCAACTTCTTTAGAAAACATGGAATAAAAGGATTTTTGAAGTTTAAGAACCAAATGAAACATTACAGGTGTCTCCCAACAGCTCTGATCATAACAAATCATTTTTGCTTTTTAAGGATTAATGGCAATTAGCAAGTTGCCGTCAAACAAGGTGGAACTCTGCTGACTAAGTATGGACAGACCAGCAGTTGTCATGATGATAAATAAGTGCTTCAGAGCTGGTTACTGAAGTCATATTCCCAAGGGCTGCACAATAGGAATTCCAGCCTCCTTCTGAACCTAGTCCTTTCATATTGCTTTGTCTGTTTTGGCCCTAGGCTGCATATTAGAAATGATAAAAGTAGTTCTTTCATACTCAAAGCAAGACAGTTCGATTGCCAGTGTCAACATGACAAAGCGCTCATGGCTATAAGAGTGGGGGGAGGAAGCAAACTTTGGGGGGGGCGGACATGAGAGCGAGCTCTGTAGTTAACACTAGGCAAGTAAGAACAGAATTTTTCACTCCAGGGGAAGCCCAGACTTATCCCACTGTATTTTTTCACCCTCTCCCTGTTGACCAGACTCAGAACTGTTGCTCTGGCAGTAATTACAAATCAAATTTATTATAATTATTCTTACAACATAAAGATGAAGAAATGTCCCTGGAAACAATTCTATGTCTTTGATACACATTCAGTGCCTATTTAATCAGTTTCCTATTTTTTCCAGAAATGAAGACGACAAACAACCAACAAGGGAATAAAGTAAAATGCTTCCTTGAGACAAAACCAAAATGCTATGCTTTAGGCTGACCTACACATAGAAGGCGAGGAGATTTTTCTCCCACGGAGTGAACAAATGTTCAATTTCAGCAATAGAACACTGGGTTTTTTGACAGCATATACATATGAATAACGGACAGACAGACATACAGCCCCAACAGACTTTAGTGGCTTATCACAATACTGAAGAATATCTAAATTACACCCAAATAAAACTTTTCAAATATGATAATTAAAATCATCACCAAGATGGATATAAGTGTTCATCAATAACCAGGATAGAAGGTCTAAACAGTAACTTCATCTTGAAGAATTATTCCACCACCTAAGAAGAAATATTTATGATAGGAGACACTATAAGGTCTGTAGAGAGTGAGCTTCAGGAGCTGCAAAATTCCCAGGGAGTTCACAACACCGCGATGCCAATTTGAATTTTTAAACGTTTTGACTCACGCTGTTGTTAATTTTTTATGAACAGAAAATACTCTAATTAATATAGTCAAAATACCCCTAAGAAAAATCCAGCTAACGTTCAATGTGAGATTATACTTTATATTTACATGATGTGTGTACAATTAAAGAACATGGCAAAAATTTTCTGTTGCAGTACAAAGCCTGAAACAAGACTATGAATGCCCAAGGAGTTCTGTTAGCTTGTTGAGCCCTTTAAGATACCACATAGCATGCAGCAATCTCAAATTTGATTTGAGTTTATATGCAGTAAGCTTTCACATCATTTATTTACAAACTTTTCTTTGGCAGTTTCAATTATTTTATTCCCTAGTGCTTCTCCTTTTTTGGACATCTGTTTTGCCACACATTTTGCCCCAAGGCCAATCAGCTGTCTTCACAGCTGAAAAAAAATCCCTTCTCTGGCTCAAAGGAAAACAGTTTTTGTTTGTTTGTTTGTTTAACTAGAAAGAAAGCAGTCATCATACTTATAACCTGGGTCTTCGCACACCCCACAAGTATCTGTAGACTTGGACTTGAAAATGCAAGAAAATAATCTTGTCTACCACAGGTTACTGAGTCTGCCTTAATTACCTTTGCTAATATTACACCTTCTCCTAAACATTCTGTAATAAAAATAAAGAGGTAATTTCTGGACCTCATTTCTGTTAAGCAAACAGTTTTCAATTAACCATAGCAAGGTTTCTGTAAAAAAACAAACCAAACCAAACAAACCCAGGAATGTTCTTATACCCTGTCTATCCCTTACACAGTCAGATGTTACCATTGGTTAGCTGAGACACCATAGCCAATGCTGAGCACCATCTTCGTTAGTACCTCATAATGGTAGTAGGCTCAGCTTCACGTTCCTGCAGATATTGGACTGCCTTCAAAAGGCACTGTCCTACTCCCCTCTTGTGCACTGCATCTAGCCATCAAACAACTACACACAAACTGTCAGCAGAAAGTAAAATCATGAAAATGGCCATTACTTGTAAGTATTTTCCATCATTGCTCATTGGTATGAAATAACTATGTTGTAGTAGCACTCCAGGACTCCTGTCATGATGTCATCATTTGCTAAGACATGTCCTAGCTAATTAGAAATCTGTTTATTGAGTTCAGGCTGTAGTCTACTGCCTGTGAATGGAATCACTGAACCTTATGAAGTCTCACTGCTGTTATCAGCAGTTCCTTCAGCCATCCACACAGAATATTCTGGACTATTTATTGATACATCTCTACATCCAAAAGTATTTTGAGTAGGGTACCAACCAATACAGTGTTAACTGTCTGCAATTTTCTTGTCAAGCCATGATTCTTAAATGGATAATTTCTCACAGATAACATATTATTAACTGAGATGTGAACAGTAACATGAAAAAGGAGGAATAATGATCTTCTAAATCAGTGCAACTAAAAAAAACCTGGTGTACGGCTTGGAACAATGCAGGAAAATTATATTTAAACTACAAATTCTAAATGGATATAGTTGCCATCACTGATTCAGAAAAGAAAGTGAGATACTGGAAGGGATAGGAGATGCAGAGACAGTTGAAAGGAGGAAGTTAATAAAGAGCTGCATTTGAGCAGGGTTTTTTTTCATCACAAATTTTCAAGAAAATATATTACAGCCAATAGTCTTAAGACAGATGAGAAGCACCCAAAACTGTCTGCAATATTACAAGCAACCAGTTAATAACAGAACAGTTTTCATAAAATCATCCATCTCTTTCCAGCAAACCATCATGAGCTCACATTCCTCTTTTTAGGCCTGAACATTTAATTCTCTCCAATCATCTAATAAATGTAAACTCCGGCTGCAGCCTGGGTGAGATGTGGGCTTTGGCAGAGAAACCAGCCCCACAAGCTCTCTGCTTGCTGACTCTTGCCTACTGCTGCTTATTATCATGCTTTTGGTGATGGCCAATACATATCTGCACTGTGAAATAACTTCGGAAAGAAATCTACCTTTGAAGAACTAAAACGAAGCAGCATCTAAACCCAGTTCCTAACAGAAAGAAAAAGGGAAACGGAAATAACTGGATGACAGCGAAGACAAGGTGAGACTCTATTATTCAGTCAATCTCATAGCAAATGATTCAGCTTCAGCTAGCCTAAATTTTGCGACTTTTCCTTTTCATGTAAATGTTCTACGTCAAAAGATTCTTTTGCTTTTCCAACTATGTCAGCATGTCTCATATATGACACTACCTTCTCTACAAACCCTGTTGTGCTTGTTCTTCAGACCACCACAGTAGTATGACCAGCAGCAAACTGTTCTACCTCACAAACACAAGTCTGAGATTCACCCTGACAATTTAAAAAGATATCAAGAAGCAATGAATAATATGGACAACTGGAACATCAAAGGAAGTTTGCTTGTTAACTGCAAGCTGCTAGTACTTGATGTCTTAACCAGAGGTCTAATGAGAGACAGCATCTTTAACATTAGGCTTCCTTCCCCCAGCAAACCAAAAAACGCCCTTAGTGCCAACTCAAATGAAGATGACTCGCTTACGCAACTGCCACTTCCCTTCAGGTACTTGTTTCTTTCTTTCAAACAAACCATCACACATGACCCTCCTGTTTCTGAGATAAAATCAGAATGTGTCTTTTGGTGACTAAGATCTTAATTCTGCTCCCTTTGAAGTCAAATGGAATTTTGGCATTTATTTAAACAATGAAGGATCAGATCCCAAAGTGTTTGTGCAGCAGTTTTGGAAGAACGCCAGTCTTAATAAAATCAATTGAAATGCATTTTAAAGACATGGCCAATCAAAACATTTCTTTTCAGACGCATAGACTCATCTCAGTATCTGGCATATCTTTTCGGCTGAACTGCACAATGATGCTCTTTGGCAGAGTTAATACTGCGCTGCAACATGTTCTACAGATTTCATTATACAATATTCTTGTTAATGCAAGCATCTGAATCAGAAGCTTGTAAAGACTTAGTACTACTGAAATATTATTCACATTTTCTTTCTCATCTTCACTAATGGAATAATGACTTTGATAAATCTGGCACATCAAGATCTTAATCCTACTCTTGGAAGAAGTTCATGAACTTACCAAGTTTTACCCCCTGGGAAAAGAACCCTTTTCAAGATAAGCTATATATCTCTTCCAGAAATTAATTCTATTGCTTCAATGAAAAACAAGGAGCCCAAATAAAAAAAATATATACATTAAAAAAAAAAAGTTGAGGGTATTATTATCACTACTTTCTAAAAGTACTAAGTAATAATTATAACTGGAAAAATAAACACTTTCGCCCCCCCCCACTGTGGCTTGTTATCACCATATTCTTATATTTTTAGTACACAACATAGTATGATAACTTGCTATTTTCAAAGTTCTTGAGAATCACAGAATTAGAAGTTGGGGTGTAAAGAGGTCTGAAGGCTGCCAGGAAGAAGAGAAAAAGCAGCAACCATTTCTCTTATATACACAACTCAACATGTATGCAGAGTGCACAGGTGAAGAGATCAATAGAACACAGCTCCTCAGTGCAACCAGTTCATAGCTCTGAGAAGATCTGCATGAACAATTTTTTAAAAGAAAAAGTCCATCATTCCTTGCAATTTTGTTAATATCTTGTTGGATTATTTACATGAATAAATTTTCAAGACTTTCAATTTCTAGAATCCTCTGAAAGCTCAAAGTAGCCTACAAAAATATCCATTTCCACAAATTGCTGTCTCCATTACAGGCACAAAGACCAGCACATATTCTCTGACTCTTAACATTTAATTCATCCCCTTGCCATTATGACAAAGCCTTTTATTTGAGAACAAACTAAAACCATTTTGTTTTCACTTAAAATTCAAAATTAAAAGCAAGTTGTCAGAGGTGTAAACTGCTTGGGGAAAAAATAACAAAAACACAAACTAAAAACACAAGAAAACCTCACCATCTGTAAATTGATGGGTAGTAAGAAATATATTGAACAATATTTTAGTAATATAGTGATTCAAGATTAAATTAAATTCAAGATTATGGAAAGCTGCAGCGATGGCTCTGTTAATAATGCATTGCTAACTGAAAATAGCAACTGTGTATTTATTCCATCTAAGAATACTTAGTTTTAACAGCCAGTCAGAAAGAAAAAACAAACAAACAAACAAACAAACAAACAAAAAACACCACACAAATATTCTCTGTTGAGATATCAACAATATAGGTATGTTAAAATTTCTATATTATTTTAAAATGTATTTTTGTGTCTACTTCTAACAATGCCATAAGTATTTTAATTGGCTTTAATATTTTAGTATCTCTTATAAAAGGCATGACACGGTTTTTGTGGGGAGTAAAAGATCTTCTGGTTTTAATTACTGTATCACAATTAAATTACCTAATGTACATAGATCTGCAGAGCCTTGGAAACAATAGTGGGTGGTGTTTCCTGGAATAGGGCAGTATGTCTTATGACTGGGAAGGAACAGACACCACCTCACTTTAATCTTAAATCACACAGCTCAATCCACACAGTCAGGCAAGAATTAAGAACAGGAAACGGGGACTTCTTGTCAGGGTAACTCTTCAGAGAATGGAAAAGTTAATTTAGTAGCCCAAGGCAAATAGTTAAAAGTAGCTTAAGTCAATTACATTTGTTTCTACAAAATAGTGTATCTATTGCTAGGTTAAGCAAGACCATAGAACACACAAATGATTGATTTAAACACTGTTTTTAAGATTTACATATTCCAAGAGTACACAACACAATCTGCAATGTGTTCTGAAAATTAGTTCAGAAAATTAAGAATCTTTCATTATTTTAGTTGATTATAAAAGTTACAGTACTTGAATGAATATGTATGGTACTTAATGTATGCATACATGCTGTATTAGACGCACAAACTGAGTATCAAATACAAGCCTTCCAAAGAAACTGAAACACAAAAAACTCATGTGCTAGGACACATTATCAATGCTTTTTTTATTATTTTGTGTAAGATTAAAAAAATCACAGCTTCATAGAAGGGACCTTAATGATCATACAGTTCCAACCCCCTGCCTTGGGCAGGGACACCTCCCACTAGACCAGGTTGCTCAAAGCCCCATCCAACCTGGTCTTGAACACTTCCAGGGATGGAGCATCCACAGCTTCCCTGGGCAACCTGTGCCAGTGTCTCATCACCCTCAGAGTGAAGAACAACTTCTTAATTTCTAATCTAAATCTCCCCTCTTCCAGTTTGAAGCCACTATCGCTTGTCTTACCACATCCTTGTAAAAAGTTTAAACAAGTCCTGCATAGTTTACACTCGATTGTATTCTTTAAAGCTTCATTCCCAGTTAATCTTGAAAAAGAAATCTCATTCATATTCTATTTCCAGCAGACATAGCTGGAACCAATTTTCAATTATTTTTGTTGTAAGACTCTGAAAGGGAAATTCAAAAATGTTTCCCAAATCATTCATAAATTCCACTGACTGTTCAACGCTGCACAGCATTGTAGCAAACTTCCAAACAGTGTTGTACATTAAGCACTTAGAGGATAAATTTACATTTTCAATCAGTGCACCAATTAGTTGTGTTAATTCAAAAGTGCACTGCTTGAAATTTACACGATACAGACCATTAGAGGAGTCCACTTTCACAGAATGAAGTCAGAAGTGTGTATGAGAAGTTACTGAAGTTTTTACTGCAGCTGCAAATACTGAATTATGAACTTTTAAAGTTTCCCAACACAGCTTAGTATTTACTTGTTTTGAAGTATATAACTTCCCTGGCACAGGATTTATATGAAAAACAGGTTATGTAGATCACAATGAAGTTTGTGAAATTACATAACTACTGAGTTCACCAACATTGCTACCATTCAGTCAAGATACTCCTCTAAGGTTATCTTCAAATTCACAAAAGTTGGGCCAGTTTTCCAACAGATCAAGGAAGGCTTGAACGTTATTAATCTGCCAACAGCAGATAAATTAATCTGGTCAACAGCAAAACTTACTTTGGCTTCCCTGTGAGATTTTCAACTTACTCAAAACTGGTTTTGTGCTAAAGATGGTTTCAACAGAGTTTAGATTTGTTCAACACAGTCACAAGCACCATTGTGTCTAAGGACAGAAAGTAGCAACATGTGAACAAGCTGTTGAAATCCAACAATGATCTGGTGGAGCACAATTATTATTATAGCAAATTTCTGCAAAAATTAGGCTTATGGTACACAGTCATTAACTTGTGTAAAAAATGATGACATGCCTGAATGGAAGGGTTATGGTCAGCTCTACATCCAGAGATTCAGGCACCGGCCAGTCCTACCATGCCTGAACAGAAGGCTCTCTGATACATAATATATTTTATTAATGAGTAAATTCTTGGCCTCTGTGGAGCAGTAGAAACCACCAGAATTGCGAGATAAATTACTTCTTCAAAAAGGAAGAAATGGGAACAACATTGTCCAATAGGACTTTTTGTTTGTTTTGGTTTTGATTTTTAAATGTGGAACAGCAATTATTTTCCAAAACTGTTTGTTCTGACCAAAGAGAAAAAGCAGCTTTGCCACAGGGGAAAACAGTAGGTCTGTCAGATCAGAGATAGCTCTAATAATAAAGCTGAAGTTTAGCAACAAGTAGTGTTTCCTTTCTCTTTCCCTCTACAGTTCCCAATTTCAGAAATAGCATTCATGAATAATTGATGAGGATGATAATACTGGTCTTCTAATGTCATGTCCTGTATTTAAAAACAACCAAGTTAGAAAGATTCTGAATGTTTAGCCGTCTGCAAAATTAGCTCCTGTTTCTACTGTGCAAACCTATTTACCCCTTCATGTCATCAACTCCATTCAAATTCATGAATAAGTTTTCAAATGTTTTTTATAAAAAATGAAAGTAAAACATTTAATTAAGCAATATAATCAAGGAAAAATCTTATTTCTGCCAACCAAAATGAGTGGCTCAACACTGAATGTCAAGGCGAGATTTCAGTGGAGTTCAAATGTTGCGATCAAAACTTTCTGAAGCACAGGCTTAGTGAGATACAAGAACTGAACACAATGAAAGATTTATGCATGACATGTTCTTCTCCAAGAATTATTGATCTTTTTTGTTAAGAATTAGAGAAAAATGTTAAGTTAGGGACACCTGGGTGTCATTTCCTGTAAGCCTCACATCAAATAGGGTCAAGGAAACCAGGCTCAGGCCTTGTCCAACTAAATTTTGAGTCACTCTTAAAAACCAAAACCCCCAAACCACTTTCCGACCCGGTCCCGTTTGTGACCCCATTTGTTATTAAAAAAAAAAAAAAAAAAAAAAAAAAAAAAGAGAGACCAAAAATCACACAACCCTTTTCCTTCTATCAAATCAGAATTTCCCATACTACAAATGCTTCCAGAAACAAGCTGGCTCTGTTTTTGTTGTACACTCCCCTCGGGTACTTGACGAGGGCAGGAAGATCCTCCTAATGAGGAGAAATGCACTTGTGATGGAGGAAGATAGCTACTGAAGCACTGCAGTGTCTGATGGTTAGACAGGCAGATCTGCTGAGTAAAGAGCAGATAAAACTGTCTCTCCCCTCTTCAATCCCAAACAGTCTCCTGAGCAGTTTATTGGTATCTGCTGACACACAAGATTCTTCTCTTGGGTCTCATTTACTCAAACTTCCCAAAAATTGTTTGCATGCAACTATAAAGGAAACTCATCTCATTTTAAACCTTCTCCTCAGCCTGGACTAATGTTGCTGCCTTCACTCACTAAAGAATGAATCCCATTCATAAGGAATCAGTTGCAAGCTCTGAAACAACTTCTGACACATCGAGAAAAAAAATCAAGGCTAAAAGCATGAAGGTTTACCACTTGCACACAAGCATTCAGTACATCCCCTCAGTAGGCAGGTCAGATTAACTACTTTACTACTGTGATGTTAAATACTGTATGTGTAAACTAACAGTAAGAAACTAATGACTTTGTGTCCCACTACTTAAATTCACCCTTCTGCTTTGACAGCATTGCATGCTTGGAAAGACAAATTTTGTGTTCCAAGTGAAGCACCCTTATTAGATCTGGGGAATTATTTTAAGAAAGCTTTTAAGTTAGATAAAAGTGTGAAATTGTGGAATGTGATCACTTCTAAAACCAGACCTGCTCCTAAGCATTCAATGGAAAGTTCTCTCAGAATGAAGACCTCTCTGACTGCATTGATAATTTATAAAGCAAAAATCTTGGTGCTTCCCCACATTCTTGTTGAACAAATGACAAACAAGACTGTGGCTTTGTAGAAATACAATTGTTCATGGCTAAAGCTTTTTCCTTCACAACAGCAGAATCATTTCTGTTCAGCTTCACACAATTGAAGCCTGTATCTCTTATAATCAGAGCTGTGTTGCAAAGTGCCCCTTTTCTTTAAGTTGACCTTGATCCTAATTAGAAACCAGGTTTCAATACCCATTCAACTATGTGACTTCCCTATAAACAATACCATTACAAATACTATAGTAAATGAAACAATGGGCAGGTATAATCTTAAGCTTTTTGATTACAAGGAAAAATTCAGTCAAAACAAACAGTTATGAGGTTGTGTTATTTAGTTAAGACTAACAAGACCAACAGATAAAGACACACTCTCAATTTAAGATAATTTTCCTCTAAGCAGGAAAAAGACTATCTTTAAAGTCAAACGACATTGGATTTATTTTTTTTTCTCCAAATATTAAAATATCCAACACGTTTAACTAGGAAAACCCCACAAAAGACAACCTGCACATAGTAAAGAACTATTCCCCAATGGCTGAATATTTTTCTGTTTAAGACCGCTAAAATAAAGACAGGATGAAAGCATAAATAACTCCAAAGGCCAGCACCTACAGAGCCTTTTCAAAGGTTTTATCTCTTAATTTTCAAAACACCAGATACAACAGTCTTTAATTTCCATGTGCAAATTTATTCTAATATGCTATATTTTGGTCAGCATCTTGTATAACTCAGAGGGTTGTATTTGCATGCCGCCAGAGAAGTATCTCTGCAGCTGCCTGGATGCAAAATCACACACATACACACACACACATCACAAAAAAAAAAATAAAATAAAGTTCCATCTTTATTCCACATTCCCAAGGACCACACTGCCACAGCTACAGTCCTGATTCATGGGTAGTTAGCCCATTAACCAAAAAGTCCCAAACCAGAACAAGGCTTGATCATATCCTGGCAGACCAGAATTCCACATGTAGAAACACAAAGTGGAAAAGAAGGGGGAAGAGGGAGGGAAGCGTTGGTTTCACGTTTGCTTGGATGCTTGCTGAACACCATGGCTTCTCCAGGAACATTAGCCAGATATATCAATGAAAATTCGCCGTAACTTCATTGCAAGCCTTGCAATGATGTTTACTTTCCACTGTGTGTCTCTACTTGGTTGATTTTTTTTATTCTTTTTTTAACTGCTTTCTTATGACTCTTATGCACCCATGGAAACAAAGACAAGCAAGGGCCACTGGCTTGTTGAAGGGCTAGAAGACAGCTGTGAAGACAAGCCAAATCTCTCCTATTTTCTCTCTTATTCAAATATTTGATGAAGAGTAACACTCAGAAGACGCTATGTCCCTTCTATCAACTAACCACTCAGAGAACAAGTTAATCTGCTCCTTTCAGGTTTAGTTTATTTGCCTAACATTTCTAACAACTCACAATACATTGTTTAAATCATGATACAACACTCCACAAACACGAAGTTCTATCAGTTTGGCTGAAGCATTAACAAGAAAACCTCCCTTCAAATAATAGCAGCAAAAAATGCAAGATGCAGCTCCAAATATTAGCATAGTTTAGGAGCCAAGTGCATACAAAAACCACTGTCCAAATTTGCACTTACTGTTATTTTTATCCTGCAGTTCAAATATTTGAAGATGAGTATTTTAATACATTGGAAAGAAATTTGACTGTTGAACCGAGAAAAACAGATTTAAGCTACTTCCAATACCACTTTTATATTTTGATCCTTTAAATCTCTTCTGTAGCAACAAAACAAAGCATAAATACAAAGTTAATTTATGAACTACTTCTTCACTGATTAAGTTTCTTATTTTCTCTATTAGTCAGCTAAACATATCAGAGCTCCATGAAAACCATCTTTAGTCAGTGGCCATAGCAGTCAAACAGGGTTCCTATTTGCTGAATACATTTTTTTTTTTACTTCTTTCTTGTTCTATCTGTGAAGAGAGGAATGTGAGAACACTATGAAACCAATTACCCTTGTGACAGGGCAGATGATGAATTGCAGAATATAACACAACGTAATTAGGAATCAAATTTTGTAATACCTGCATACTTGTTTATTAAGTTTGAATTTCTCTTATTTTCCCAAAAGAAGTTACCGAGGATGGCTGGGAAAAGTCTGCTATACATGCATGAGTTCTCAAGAACTCAAGATGTGGATTTCTCTCCAACTCAATGACATTAATTATGAAGTCATTTCTAACCCAAAGATGTTGACTGGCATTGAAGAACTACTTCAAGGAGTTCAAGGTCTTGGCAGAGATCACCGCATGTGAAAATTCTGATAGATACTGCAAAATACCCTAGAGGCTTCACTTCTCAAATTAATCCTTCATCTCCACAAGTATACAATAGTACTGTGAGCATCATATAAATGCTTCAGATGTAATCTCCTCTAACTGCCTTCCTATTTCAGCAAAGCTAATCATATGGAGCTGTATTTTGTACAGAAACTGGCAAAAAACGTATATCACTTTAAAATATTAAAGACACAGCCCTTGATATGGGGCAATAACTGCACACTAACTGCATAAACTGTAACTTATGTCATAAAAGAGGAATATCACTAAAAACTGTTCAATTCTAGTTTAAGCATTTCAATGTTAATATAAATACCTACATTATACACAAAATACCAGGCATATTGAAACCCTTTCTGCACTACAGAAAAAAACTGCAGGAACAAATTAGCATTACAGTTACAGTCATGAGATGACCAATGCCTAAAAACCTGACTTTATTATCAATGCACCAGAACAGTACAGCTTGAATGAACATTCTCAGCCATAATCCCTCAGAAATTCTTTTTAAGAAAAAAAGGCTTGTGGTAGGGCTTTGTGTGAAAGACTCTCCAAAGCTACACAATATTTGCATAGGAGTAACCTTAATATATCTTGATTAGCAACAAGATCCTACATGTTAGTATGAAAACATTCCTGCTATTTGCTAAAATTCCAAATTGACAGATACATTTCAGTACTAAAATGAACCAAAACATCATTTAATTTGCCATGAATATTTTGTTACGTTACTGTCCGAGTGTATCAAGTACATTGCATTTGTAATAAGGTACAGAAAACAAGGCAATGCTGAAATAGACGGTAAGCTCACTCATTGGAAAAATACATCTTTTTTTGCTGGGTTAGAGGAATAAACTGAAAAAGAATAAAAGAATATGCAGTGAAGAATACACAGTTTCAATGTCACAAGTTTTCTGGTTTGCAGCTAGAACTGTCACAAAGGAAATAAAAGCCAGCATTCAGTTTTGTTTTACCTTTTTTTTTTCTTCTAAACTAGGTTTTGCTTTCTTTCTAGCCTGCCCTTTTCCCCCTGCAATTATCATGTTATCTGCTAACATTAAAGATCTAAATCAACTTGAATGTCTTAGTTATTCTGCAAAAGCAGTCAGGCAAATAAATGATTAAGATATTTTTAACTGTATCCTCTAGTTAAAATAACTGAAAAAAATCCAACCAACCAACCAGGAATGGTTGATTTAAGCTTTGCAAGAATATAGTGGTATCCTAGGAAACCAGGGTACCCCATCAAAGACTGCTCTGCATGGGAGCATAGAATCCGATAAACAACATGCAAACAGGCCGAGAAGGTACAAGCTCTAATTGCCCTGCAATTATTTCATAACACATCTATTAATCAGTAAGAACACACTTTTGGTGCATGCTATAGCAAAATCACCTAGTACATACAATAATAAAATTATTTGTAATGCAAAAATTCACCCACAGAGATGGCATAAAGAGTATTGGTGTAGCCTTAATGAAAATGAGCAGAGGGGAACAGTGCAGTTGGAGTTAAACCAGTGGCAAAGTAACAGTACATTATACCCATATCTACTATAATATGTATCACCTGAGAATGTCTCTGGGTGGCAGATAAATACTGGGGACACATATGATTTAATTCAGTTTGTAATCATCATAATTGGAAAATAATAATGAATTTTCAGATGTGAGATCAAATTCTTAAAGATGAAAACTCAACACCCCAGTGAAGTTTACATGTATGCTCATTAATCGCACTTGTTTACTAGCCAAGACAAGAAAAACATTTTATTATTCAAATTATCTACTGAAGAAAAGCTGAGAAGTATAAAAAGGCAGAAAACAAGAGCTTGAATAACACAGAATGAATACGAAAGAACAACAAGAATATGTGCATATCAAAGACGTGAATCCATATACATGAGTCCAACATCCCACCAGCACGGCAAAAGCTAATGATAAAATAAATCACCTTGTAAAAAAAATTATTCAAGATACAGCAAAGGCTCGGACTTGAACTGTTTCTTTTATGCTTGCTTTATTGCCTAGAAGTAGTTCACAGAAAACAGGAAAGAAGGATGGGAGTGTTAACTCAATTTAATTTTATACACAACTCAAAAAAAATATATAAAACAGATGTTAAAATTATAACACATTAGAACTGGTTAAACAAGTATATATTAAGATATGATAGTTGAGCTTCAGTGCCTTTGTATTTTAAATAACATTCAATTCTCTCTCATAAGCTATAAATAAAGGTCAGTACTTGATACAGCACTTAATAACAGCAGCTATTTGGAGATAAACTGGAGTCAATTAAAGTAATGCTTGTTCAATTACAAGAACTTACATTAACAAAAGTATCTCAGCAAAGACAGATGGAGGGATGGAGCAAGCATTAATATAGTTTGTCAGGCTAAAGATTTTGTTTCCAAATTCATTGATTTTGCATGACCTTGCCAGTTCAGCAGCCAGGAGCGATCCCTCTGCCCCAAGTTCATGGTGTTGATACCAGGTGGTGAACCAGGGGGTTTCTGTGAAGAGCTATCAAGAAACCCAGCTTTGTTACCTCCTATCAGAACCTGTTTTCTTTCCTTAACAGAAGCCTTTTTAACATATGTCTACCAAGAGACTTCCTTGTTCTCTGTGATATTTCTCTTCTTAGAAGTTTTAAATCTAGGGAATATTTATTATTTTTGTATTTGATCTGTTTGGCTGCATCCCAAGTCTTGTTTCAGAAAGACTAGAATCCCACTCTGCCCTGTACAGAAATAGAAAAAACAACTTAGCTAAAAGAGACATAGAGAGAAAAATTAGGAAGACAGGAGAAACAGAGGTAATTTGCCCAGTGTCCTAATAAAGACTGAAGCACTGGGGCCCACTGCCTATGCTCTTTTCTTCTTGGAAAAAATGTAATCCATGCGTCTTTACTGCACTTTTTAACTACTGCCTTAAAGGAAAGGAATCTCTCATTGTCCTCTACCCCTAATACCTCTTAAAAATACCGTGAAATGAGGGTTAGGAAAAAGGAGAGAGGAGTCTTGTCACCATGACTCTAAATACCCAAGGAGCACCAATTCTCGGTTTTCAAGTGTTAAAGAAGCCTTGCATGAGCCATAGTGAACCAAAGCCATGCCAAATATTTACTGAAACAGAACTACCTGTAGCTAGTTTTCCTCACAGTTCTAATGGGCAATGTTCTGGTTACTGACTATGTAGTCATATAAGCTATTTTCTTTCTTCAAAAGTAAATCCTTTCTGGGTCACACACAAGTGCACAGTCACTCTGTATGAAAGCCTACTGTGCAGTTCCAGTCGACAAACTTTAAATGAGAAGCTTTCTGCTCTCTTCCATTAGAGGGAACTGATAAACATCTGGGCTTTAGAAATAACTTGGTAATGTTTGGATTTTGTACCAGCAAACTACTCTCACACACAGTGGTGTACCATCACATGGTACTGTACTTTTCCAAGAAAAACCTAGTGAAATGAAAATACTTCATTATCATGAACTCTTGTTTCTTAAAAGTTACATAATTACTGTGCAATCTCTCATAAGATCTTATTTATTTTAGCTTTAATTATTCACTTCAATGAAAAGATTCTTTCGTAAAATAAAACTTTTCACTTTAAAAAAAGACACAAGTCTTCTTTTCTTCACTGTATATATTTTGTTTACCACTTGCCAAACTGTTATTTCACATATGTGAAAAGAAAACTGGACTGAATACATATGAACTAAACTACTGGCAAGGGAAATGTGAGGGCTTGCCATTGAGGAGATTAGATTCACAATAAATGCTTTTTGCTTTTTCCAAAATCAACAAATGTATGAAAAAAAACACAAATAAAACCAAACCAACAACCCTCATAAAAAGAAAAGATTTGTATGAAAGGAGAAATTATTTTTCAGGTAATTCTGAAATTTCAAGTTATATCAATTACCCTCCAAAGACTTGCACATTTCACTGGTATGTTCACTTGAACACTTGGGTTCGCTACATGGAATTAAGGCAGAAAATGATGAAGTACTGTTTTTATTCAAGTCCAAATTCCCCACTTATTTAGCATGGCTGAAAACTGATTACATCATCACCAAGTCTGATTAGATTTTGTAGAAAGAGCACTTAATTGTGCAGCTTTCATTATTTTTTATCCATCTTGCCTAGTCCATAGCCTATGATTTAATTTACTTTGGTCCATAAGGAGCATTGTGTTTCTTCAATGTGAGAGATCAAGAGAAAAAGCAAAGTTCTGACATACTGTACACGTGATTCACTGCAAACTAATACTTCATTTCAAGACAGGAATTGGTTGCACAGTTTTTGCATGTTTAGTTAGTGTGTCAGCAGGTAAGGCAGACACAAGTTAAGGAAAAAACAGGAATGCAAAGCTGCTACATAATTTACCTGTTCTAAAGATATCTTGTAAAGTTTATTATAGTTATCATATCTGTACTTTAGAATATTGATAATATACTGATAAGATTCAGATTAAATTATACCATCAGCTATTTCATGCAATTCCTTGTCTGTAACAGTTCAACAATGCAGCTAAGAAAGTTTACATTTATTTCAACTCCACAACAGCCAAAGTACAAAAGGAAATGAGACACACTATGAAATGCTCACTTTTAAAATCATATTAAAGCTAGCAATTTTCTCACAGGCTTTTCAAAACTTTGTAGGGGAAAAAACAATGAAAGTGAGATTGAACTCCCTGACAAAACCCATACAAGAGCAAAACCAAAACCTGGATAAGATTCAAAGATAACCGATTGCTCCTTTTCTGCTAGAAATGCATATTCCTTTCCAAACCCAAAACAAAAATAAAAGATGCGAGAAGATTTATGACAAATGCAACTGTCCTTTTATCCCTGTCACAACCACAAATTTGGGTCCAAACATTGTTGTAAGGCAGAAAGTCACACTGCCACAACATAGTACAAAACACTGTCAGATTAGAATGCTTAAATGTCTTATTAAGAGAAATTGTTGCCTTTCAACTCTGTTTTTCCTCCCCCTTAGTAACTCTCAGAAGATCCAAGCAGGTATAAACATGCTCTCTTTTAATTACAGAACTGGATTACTGTTGTAACCGATTCCCAGTTTCAGCAAATTATAATCAAGTACCCATTGTGCATAACAATCATTTAATGGCCGAAAAGCCATAATAAAGAAAGCTTTAATGAAGAAAACTGGAAACATGCCAGAGTTTTATGGTGGCGCACTCCAAAAGAAAGAGTTACAATCTGTATTTAAGCTCAAGAGAACCTTTTAATCCTGATGGCCAGAATTAAACGAAGCAGTGCAGGGAAATTTTGATCAAAAGCTAGTACAACATGAAAGTACCAAAATTCCCCCAGCAAACCACTGCCAATTATTTCAAACAGAGGTTACGTATTCATTTTATATTCTGAAGAACTTTGAGGAAAATGCAACATGAACGTGTTGCTTTCCTTGTGGTAATTCACTTCTCCACTAACTTTTGACAAAAGCGCTGAACAGTTTAGTAGTAAGAAATCTATTTTGCTGGCATTTATTTGGGGAAATATTTGCACAGTTGCATAATAAAGTTTTAAAGGAGTTTTCAAAATTAATTTCAAATTATTTCTGATTAGTGTCCACATAGTTTTAAGATACAGCTGAGTAAAGTACAGCTGCTGCAACAGAAACTTTAAAAAGTCCTTAGTTTCAGTATTGCATTATTAATATAGATGATACCCAAGTTTCAATTTGCTCTCCCCTCCTTTAATTCACTTGGAACTGATGACACACTAATTAGTAATATTAGCTTTCCCCGATTCATCTCCCAGTCAGCAGAGAGGATGTGAGATTTCCCATTTTGCTTAAGCCCCACTATAAAGGGACTGCTCATCCTTATAGACGTGTCACTGGATGTGTGTGAACAGACCAACTGTTGAATGGCTTGACACCATCACATTCCACTAGTTGGAACAGGATCATCTGACATCAAGGGTATTGATAGCCAGTAAATTCTTCAGTATTTCTAAATCCCTAAAATTATTCTTTAGCATCTAAGATATAAATATACATTTTTTTAATAGAGCAATATAGCAATAGGAGGTTTTAGTTTTTTAATTATTATCTTTTTCTACTTCTGTGAGCTTTACACAAAGACCAAAGGGGAAAGTACACAGAAAAGATTATTTCTAAGCTCCTCTATAATAAAATTTATCTTTTGCAAAGGTTTTTTATGTTAATGAAATAAAAACCCTGTAAAATGTTAATGAATTAGAAATTGTGGAGTCCAGTCAAGCCTGAACTTACACAAAACCAGCAATATTTTAGCCTCCTAAAGCCACCTAACAAGAACCCACTTTGTATACCTGGTTATTCTTATTCTCATGCTTACACCCATTTCTTTCATCTCTTTGCTGAGGCCAAGCCAGTGCTGAACCATGACATAAGCCACTGTCACAGTCACAATTATGAGCTAGGAACACTGATCCAGGGGCTGGGGGGTGAGGGATAATAAAAGGAATCCTTGTGAGGATCTTTGTAAAAGAGACAGGGGGTGAATCCCAGTGAATCTAGAGTTGTGTTGCTTCACAGTGTCTTGCTTCTTTTCCCATGAACATCGGAGTCCAGTCTGTCATTTCTGCATCCTCATGTTATCCCTGCACTGTTCTGGGCACCAGGATGTGGTCTGGTTTTGGACAGAGTGACTTTCTGCTCTTGCTTAAGACAGTTTTAGTTGGAAGGAGATCACTGTATCTTTGATTTGTATTTTTCCATTTTATAATTTTCTAACAGCAGTAACCTTGCCAAGTCTGCCAGGCTCCCGTAAAAGAAAAAGAACCTGCAAAATCCGATCATTCTATGAGTCTGTACTGATGTCCATATTTATTATGCATTATACTTTTGTTATTCACATGCAAACACACAAGGCAGCTTTAGTTAGCTCTGTTAAACCATCTCCTGCTTCCAGACACAGAACAAGGTCTGCTTGTGTGCCCAGGGCACCACAGCACTGCTACATTTCTGCAGTTCTCAATTTGACCTAAGAGATGA
Source organism: Chloroceryle amazona (assembly GCA_027560015.1). NCBI lineage: Eukaryota > Metazoa > Chordata > Aves > Coraciiformes > Cerylidae > Chloroceryle > Chloroceryle amazona. Next base: position 57,171 of record JANHFX010024462.1, on the reverse strand, counting down.
AAGGAGCTGAGAAAAGCTTGCTAAGAATGTGATATACACAGGTTTGACAGAAGAGTGGAAACTAAGGCTGAAACATCCATCTGAAACACCAGGCAACAGGTACATACTGGTTGCATAACATTTTTCCCTTTATAATGTTCTAATTTCCCCTGTGAGCTCAATTAGGGTTAATGAAATATTGACATGAATCAAAATCAGAAAAAAACATTGCAGCAAGTGATCGAGATCTGAATTAAAAGTTGTGCTTCTGGTGATAATAGGATCTCCTGGATTATTTCCAGATTGAGTGGTAGAAAGTGTATCTTGTCCAAAAGCAACAGGGAGAGCTTCTATAGGCATGCAACTGCTATCCCCTTGGGGCAAAGAGCAATCCAGTGATGCTAATTCCCCCTTGCCCCCAATTTTTCAAACAAAGCTCTTCTGCAGTATGAACAACATCAGGGTTTCTGCTGTACCAAGAGTTGCCTCTATCACATCAATGGTGCACTGATTTACTGGACCAGTAAAAGATGAATTGTCACTTTCAATAGTTTACAAACAGGACTGGAAAAGCCAATACCAATGTAACCATTATTCTGGTTGATGATTCATCAAAAACAGCCCTGAAGGAAGAAAACCAAATTGAAACAAAATCACACATAAAAATTATTTGTGAAATATACTTAAGAAAAAAATATCAGTTGAGGAAAAAAGACCAAAATTGCAAAATGTAAGAAGAAGTAGAAAGACAGCAACTGGCCTCTGCAACTGAACTATTCTGGCTCTCCTCTCAGAACCCATGGGAATCAATGAATCATACTTGGTTCTCTATCTGCACTGTCTAATTGGATCAGTACTGACTCATGCTCCAAAGCTCTACTCTCTCCACAGCTACAAGAGAATTCTTAGCATAATTAAGTTAAAAATCACAAAATACCACACTGAAATAAACATTTGAGAATGAATTGTTATAAAATGCTCATTAAAATGCCGTTCCTTCCCCCCCAATCAATGTATTGTTTATTTGTGGAATGCTTGCAATTGTTTTTTAAGGGAGTCATAAAACTTCCTCAAACACCAGGAGTCCATTCATGAGGGCAATGAATTTCCAGAGGATCTGATTTTATTTTTTTTTAATACAACTCAGGCAAAATATTTTTGGATACAAATTTAAAAAAAAATGGTTTTAAACTCATAGTTTCATTCCTTAAAATAAGCATAGACTTGCCTACAAAGTAAACAATGAAAAATAAAAAATAAAATAAAACAATAAAGAACACAAGTCCTGTAACCTAAATACAATACCCATTGTCTGGACTTCCCTGTTACCATGAAGAACATCTGATTTTCATTTTGCCTTAGAACATTCTGCTAAAATTACTAATATAATGGGATTTAATTTAATTTAATTGCAAAATTTCAAGACGAACAACTTCAGCTATGGTCCCACCAGTGTTCCATAACATTTTAACTCTGGGAACAATTCAAATCTAAGGTTGAATCTGAGTTGAAGTAATTTTGATGATCTCAGAGCAAACAGTAGTTCTCATCAGAAAAAAAAAAGACCACATATAACTCAGTTCAACTGGCAGATTTTGTCGCTGGTTTGCCAGGGAAAACTTGGCTAGTGACTTGCTATCTTTGTAATTCCAAGAACTTCCAGTATTTTTCTGTGAAGAGATCCTTCATTGCCAGAGATAAAAATGAGACTTAAAATGTGCTTCAGTCAATGGTGAGAACAATAATGACAAACTTCTCTCTGGTATTTTCCTTCCTTGGTTATTCTGTTCAGTGTACAAAGATGTAAAGAGATCCGAGGTGAGCATGGGAACAGTCAGTAACAGAAGGGGTTCCTCCTTTTTCTTGGGGCGGGGGGGAAGGGGTGGTGGTGAAAATCTATATGGGAATTGTTTTTAATGTCAACATGCTCCAGCTTGTAACTAAAGAAAAAAAACATGTGACCTAAGAGGCCAGCAACTGCTTTAAGACAAAAGACTCCATAACTGCAACAAAACAGACTCAGTCCAGCTTTTTCACGTACTCCACTCTCGCATAGAATTCTGGTGAAATAATAGCATTTTTTAGGAGACTCACACAAAATACAAAAAAAAAAAAGCTTCAATAAAATGGATAGACAGCTCTAATATAAAATCTTGACAAAAAGTGTGTGGACGAGAAACAGATGGATAGACTCCTGTCTGAACTTAATACTACTGAGGGCACATTTATTTTTCACAATGTGTATATAACATTAATATCTCCAAAACACAGATTGCTCCGCATCTAAGGCAGCAAGTACCACTACATGGATAGCTTTAATCCAGTATCTGAGGAGGGGCTACAAGAAAGCTGGGGAGGGTCTTATAGACATAGGATGCGGGGTAATGGCTTCAAAATGGAAGAAGAGAGATTTAGATTAGAAATTAGGAAGTCCTTCACTCTGAGGGTGGCAAGACACCATAACAGGTTGCCCAGAGAAGCTGTGGATGCTCCATCCCTGGATGTGTTCAAGACCAGGTTGGATGGAGCTTTGAACAACCTGGTCTAGTGGGAGGTGACCCTGCCCATGGCAGGGGCTGGGAACTACATGATCTCTAAACTCCCTTCCAATCCAAACCATTCTGTGATTCTATGATTAATTTTCCTTAGGAACCCTTGAAATTATGTTAGATGAAATAACAGGACAAAAATACGGGGAAAAAAAAAAAATAAATAAAAATAAATTTAAAAAACGGCAAGTTTTTTCTGTATAAATGTCAAGAGTTTAAAATGTAGCCTTTGATGTTGAATTGTAAAATCTAGGAAGTAAAACGACTTGGCAACAATGTGTATTAGACCAATACTTCAGGCATTGGCTGTCCCACGGTGAGGAAGGCTGCTGATGAAGGGCAATGGATTGAGAGAATAGAGAATATTGCCCCAAAATGACTGTTAAATTACACCCGATACTCTCCAGTCAAGACAAAACAGGTATCAATGGGAATGCAACTATTGGAAGAAACATGCTTGTACAAGAAAGGGAAATCAAGCAGACTACTAAATTGACTTTATAGGTAAAAAATGATAAACATTAAGGCAAGGCAATTGTCCTGTGCCTCCCTCACACATGGAGTGACTGAAGAAAACAACTGAAATACCAATGCACTACTTGAGCCTAATCTTAAGAACCAGTCTCTAGAAGAATAAATTTACATATTTAGATACAAATCAAAATAAATTTAAATATAAACCAGTGAACAGCTTCACGGGACCTACTAATGTAATTCAATTGTCAAAGTCGTTGTTGCAAATGAAAGGAGTTGCAAGCATAAATGGAATAAATGCCACATTACTTCCTTATCCAGATTATTGTGTAAGGAAAAAACATGGAAGAAAAATTCTGATTTTTTTTTTACCATGGCAGTTTGTTCAGATGAAGTACAAGAAAGAAACATAAATAGCATTTTTCTGGGGCATTCTGATAGCAAACAATGTTGTTTGTTTAGAAGCATTCCTGTGTTGACTTACTACTACTACTATAAGAATACAGATATAATGGGAATCTCGAACTGTTTATTCAGAGAGTTCACCATTAAATAACATGAAGTAAGTTTGTAAATCTTGAAGTGGAAAAGATTAACATTTTTCTTTCAAATCACACAAATGCACACTTAAAATAAAGCATAGAGATGATACAAATTAGACATCCAAAGCTAACGCAAAAAGGTGTGACGACTAAATTATGGCTGACATGAGAGATGAGAGAAAAAAATGCTATGATACTTTAAACACAAAGTAAGCTACAGATTGAAGTAAATAAATGAGACAGCAGAGTTTCATTGCTAACATGTGATGATACATCTTGGAAAACTAAAGCAATACTAAGAACATTTTAAAAAAAGAACAAGAATAGAAGGTTTAAACAAAACTATATTGGAATAGGAATGGAGCATTTTATAGTAAACTGGAAAAACACAATAGAAGGATGAGATGTTTTGTATACTTAGAACATTTGTGGCCCATGAATGAAATATTTCCACCTACCAAAAACAACGACAAAATCATCACAGCAAAAAGGAACCAAGAAACTATTGAAGAGAAAATAATAGCAGCTTGTACAGTAACATCTGGGACTATGTCATTATAGGCACAGGGAAGAGAATAAGAGTTGTTCCCCAAACAGTTTTAGAAATGCCTTTGGGTGGGATACAGTGAGAAAAATTAGCAGAAAGCTTGTGAGACAAGATAAATCCCAGCTGCTGTTTTTTGTGAACAGATTTTGCCTCACTGCCACTAGCATATAATATTGGTAGGGGATTATTTCCATCTCTCCCTTCTGTCCTCCATCTCTAAAGACACACAGAACAACTGGGCTGTTAGTAAATTTTTTGTTAGATTTTGATTCTGTGATGCCCTGGATAGCACGGAACATGAAATTAAAAGTTAATCTACTCTAACACAATTTGGAACATCAGTTTTGCAAGGGGCCATGCAACACTTCAGATCAGAAAACACTCTCTACATGGCTGGCGCCACAGATACTTCTTCCTTGACCCTCCAAATGGGAAGGCAGCTTTCCAACACAAAGCACTCAGGTGAGCCAAGGGGCATTTGGGTTGTTTTTTAAATGGTGCTAGTGTAGTTCTGAGTCTCCCTACCTCCTCACACTTACTGTAGGTATACATACACACACGGTACTGATGTGTCTCAATGGTATTTCACAGTGTAGTGTATCAGACTTCTGAAAAAAAAAAAATGGTCACCGGGGCTGGTTGTGACAGAAACCACACTTCACTTTACACAGAAAGAATAAACCAAATAACATACTGTTAGCAGGAATTAATACATCACTTTCCAATCCTCTGGCTTGTGTTAATAAGCGTGTCACTCCCAAGAAACTATACAGTATGCACCTGGAATCTTTTTTACTCTCTCTACCCAGGGATTCACTCCAAGCCGTAAGAGCAGTACTTCAAAAGGTACAACAGACAACATGTATGAAAAATTATAGGTTTTGGTCTGCAGGGGAATGATTTATTAATGCTGAGAGCTTAATTTAGTAATCAGATGCTATCACAAGAGAAAAAAACCTCACCTGATAGTTTGATGAGAAACCTATTCCAGCTTTTGATGTAGTTTTTTCCCAAATTCAACGTTAAAAAGACTGGGAAAGAAATTTTCCAATTCATTGAAATCCAATCTCATGATGGATTTCATCCAGGTCTATACCTCAAAGGCAAATGGGACTTAGTCATATTTTTACATAACTAAATTCCTGAGTCATATTACAGAGGGAGAGTCAAATGAAACTCCAGAACAATTTCTCCCATTACATATTTTCTTTTTATAGTATTCCTTGTAAGAAACAAATGTTGTAAGACTATTTCAAAACTTATAAGCCTTTCATCATTGGTTATTGCTCATTTCTCATTCAGATTTACTAATGCATTAATATACATACCACTAATTCTGCATCATGGTAACAAGAGCAAATGATGACTGCTCAGCTAACGCTAACAACCCAATAAATACTTTGTAATTAACCAGCTGTTAAAATAATAATCGTTTTGAATCCTCTTTGCAGTACTACAGATTTCATATAAAGGAATGGAATGCAGCTGTCTAGAAAACGTAATTAGCTGTCACACTAAATTCTGCACTGGGCTAATGAAGCAATGTTAAAATGCAGCCAATTTTATACAGCTGAGATTAATGGAATGGTCAAATTGATGTGATATGCATTCACTGAACTCTTTTTTTTTTTTTTTTTTTCCTGTGAATTAAGAGACCTTGAAGCAGCCCAGCACAACACAGTGCTGTTATAGATTTATATTTCATCATCCCTTCTAATTACTCTAACCGTGACTAAATTTTGGTGATGCTGTAGAAAAAAAAACAAATTTCAGTCCTTTGTTTCTAAAGCCACATTTTCCAACTTCCTCTTTGCCTGAAGCTTGCAATGTCTGCTCTTCTTAACTCCTCTGTGCCTCTCTTAAACTCAGGACATTTAAAACAGGTGCTCATCCTACCTAGAGTATCAACATGCTCCACACCCCTTTTCAAACTGAAAAAGTTGCCAACCCCTTTGACCCCAGGACAGCACAGCTTAGATTTCTGATGGGCCTCAATGCTTGTCTTGCTCAGACACACACAACCAGTGCACTGTCATTGTTCTCACTCATCCTTGAGCTTTCTCCTTTCAGCTTGGCAGATACTGCCTGCTCCCACCACTTCTTGTCTTCAAGATGTTGACCATATGCACCTTCCCCACAAGCACAAGACAATTTCCTCTCTTATATACATATAAACAATAAGTAATTTATGAAGAATGGTTAAATTGCTTGATCCTGTCAATTCTGACGCATGGAACTCGACTTCTAAAGAAAATCAGTTTCATTTCTCCGCACAAATGCTCAATTTCTTATTTTCTGTAAATTATCTAGCAGTTCTGAGACTTAAAAGAATCCTACAGTAGAATTCATCATTCGTTCAGCATGAGTCAAAAGCTGTCAAACCCGCTGATTCACTTCACCAGCATTTACTGTGCTTCCTTAATTCTAGATCTAGATGTTTTCAACAAAATAATGAAGTTATATGTAACTCCAAGCTGCAGCACCTATAAATCATTCAAGCCTTTGGCAACTTCTTTAATCCGAAGTAATCATGTTTCCTTGTATAACAAGTCTTGTGATGTCTGTAATAGCATCTCACTATAGTAACAACAGTCTTAATGTTATAGCTCTCTTGCATGCCTGAAGTATTAATCAGATCCCATATTTAAATACAATGTTAGAATACTCTTGATTCTCTTCCTGAAACAGATACACTACCCAGAGCCCCATCCAAAATTTATAAAAAGTACAATATAGATCAAGACTATAAAGTTGGTTTTGACACTGGAGTCAAACGCTGCAGCTTTCTGATTATCACTTTATTACTTCATCCCTCCACATTAAAATAGCATTTCTAAATAGGCAGTCTAGTCTATAAGCAATTTTCTCTGCCATGAGCTCTTACCTTTTGCTTTTAAGCAGATGAGAAGAAAATGCCTGATTTACAAAGCAGAATGAGGGATAGCAACTTTTATGCTAGAGCTGGGAACACCATTCTCCTTTAAAAGCCAAAGGCTCAATGATCATTATATTAATTCTTCAACTTAGAAATGTCTTTATCAAAACAAAGTGTTTCTCTTTCCTGAGTAAGCTTAAATCCCAGAAGTCTTCCAAATACACTAACCTTTTTCTAGTACTGTCCTAAAAACTCATGTAGTATTGTCCTGAAAACTCCACCAGCTGTTATGAGATAAGGATGTTACTAATGCTACATTATAAAGAATGATCCTGTTGTGGTTTGGGTTATTTTTTTTATGACCAGCCTTGCTTGAATTTAACCTCAGCAAAAAAAAAATCATGTTTGTGACCTCTACACCTAAATTTAACTAAAAATATTATGAAAGTCTTACCTCCTTTTCCCAAATCTCCCATAATCATCTCTAATTTCCACTGTTATAAAAAGAAAATTCAGTCAGCTCCTTGAACTTCACCAATACATTTCATCTATAACCAATATTTTACTTTGTTGAATTATCCAAATATAATCTGCAAGCATAAATGTACACATTAAACATGCATTAATCAATATTAAATTACATATTAAATGCATTAAACAATTTTATCCAAATTCAAAATGTATTAAATCCAGAAAGCAGAACTACCAAAAAAAAGTAGCCCAAACCAACATTAAACCTCTAATTCCAAGAGAGAGTCAGGGTTTAAAGTATTTCATTACCCATCTAAAAGCATGAGCTTGTGTTTTACAGTTTGGACTCAATCCAAAGGCTGTCCCCAGTTAATCCACCCCTCTCTTTGGGGAACCTAAGACAGCTGGAGAGGATGATGACCATATCAATATCCATGCGTGCTGCTACCACGAACACGTGCTAACACAGTTGGGTAAATGCACAGAGTATATATAATTCAGTATAGAATTGTCTCACAGGCGCACGTCTGTTCCATTGTGCCTTCAGAGAAAATGTGAAGGATTGTGAAAGCAGCCAGAAAGGCTACAACTGGGGCTGCTCAATAGAATCCTGCCATGACTGCCTATAATGGTAAAGTTAAAATGGACCGCCCAGCAGTTATTCACATGTGAAAGCTACAACTGATGCTCTTTAATTCTTTATCTTAATGAATCTCAGCCATTCAGCTTCCACAATTCTTTTTAGTTTTTCTTACAGTGAGCCAAACTCACACAAAGAGGCTTCTTTTGGAGGCCAGAAATATCTTATTTTGCATTTGCCCCTTCTTTGTCCATTACCTTTTTATTTCTACCAGGAATTAAAAATCAAGCCTCAATTTCATGACTAACTGTCCCTGAAAACACACACCAGAATTTATTAGATATAACACTATCATCTGTGGAGAAAGGGATTAAACTAGTCCAGTGAGTGATATACCGGCCAACTCTATTCTTTCAAAAACACGAGCCCAGTAATCACAGGTACAGAACAGCACTACCACTATTTTGGTATGCACTGTGTGTGGCAGAGGCAGATCCAGAGATTAGGACGTATAAATCACTCACCGGGGGAAGAAAAAAAGTCTCCACAACTGCCAGCTAACACAACTAATATGAAATGCATGTTTTTACAACGGCTATTCAAAGAAATAGTATTTGTGTGAAGAATGAATCATAGGATAACAAACTTCATATACTATACTTACTCAAACTGAGAAGACAAAGGGAATTAGAACTCAGATGATTTTTATTTTTTTTTTTAAATAACCAAGAAATATTAGCAAAAGCAGCTGCTGCACTGTAATACTTCTGAATAGCTTTGTTATGCCTTCATATTCTCTTCCAAGAGTAGTTTTCTCTTTCCTTTTATAACTCGCATTTCGGGTTTGCTGTTGTTGGCACACTGTCTCAGTAGACACCAGATAAATAAACTTTTCAACAACGTAAACCCTTTTAGAACTGTATCTCTTAACCCCTATCCCCTTGAGAGGCTGGAAAATAACATTCTTTACAGGTTTACTTGTGCATCCCTTCTCTATTTCTGTGACTTTGTTTTCTACTTTAGTTGTAACAAAATTAATAAGCATCTTAGTAGCAATCTCCATCTAAATGACAATTTGCCCCTTTTCCTTAACTATGTATTTTTTTTATTTATTAATTAACCTATATAATATCACACTTCACTTGCAGGGGATGTAATTCATTGTCAGGTAGGACTGAGTTAGTATATCAATTTAGTTCATGTATAGTCAGTACTTAAAAAGAACAAACTACTAATTTGCTTGCCAACGGCTGCATCTGAGATCATTCTGTAAAGGACTTCCATAGATAAGGACAATTTTTAATAAATTTATTTTAATAAAATTACCTGATTGTGATTTAGTTTTCTTACATTACAGGATCATGGTTTTATTTCTCTTACAAGAATATCTCCAACACCTCCCAACCTGATCTCAGGCTTGCTTTAACTGTGCACATACATGAATGCTGCTGGAACAGACCCATGTGTTCCCCTTCTCCTGTGATTTCAGAAGGGCTTTCTCCAGCCCCACTTTTTAAAGTCAATAAAAATTGTTCCTTCCATATCTTTGGAGCCTGGTATGCCTGCTTATTTTGATTGCTGTATTGGTTTAACGAGCATACACTCTGTGAGACTAAAGACAGGCAACTCACAGAACCACAGAATGATCAAGTCAGAAGGGACCCCCTGGAAGGCACCTCATCCAAACTCCCTGCTCAAGTGAGGTCACCTAGAGCACATTGGACAATGCCCAGCTTTTGAATATCTCTGAGGATGGAGAGTTCACAACCTCTTTGGGCAACATCAGAAGTCTCAGAGGTCACCACTTTGTACTGAAAAACAGTGGTTACATGCAAAATTTGATTTTCATTTTTCATGTTCTCAGAGTGTCAAAATTACCAGCAAGATCTAAGGACTTGCATTTGGCCTTCCTGCCTTCGGTGACAAAGTTCTAATGAATTCAGAAAGTCAAAGGTAAACCTAGTAATATTTACTTTGTGTTAGCCACGATTTTCACTTCATATTAAGGCTTGCTCAACCTAACTTTTTTAAGAGCATGTTAGATTTCAAGGTCTAGTATATTCCCCTTATCAAAGCCATTCATATTTATCCAGGAAAACTTCACTATTTTAAGGTTGCTGTATAACAATTAAATGACTTAAATCATCATCACACCTGTAGAATGACAAAAGTTTTCCTCTCTATGAAGATAACATAAACTCAGTAACTCAGAAGCTGCTTTTGCTCCACAAAGGATACTTCACTGTGAAGTATAGTTACAGTTTCCCAGACTCAATACCTACAGAATGCAACAGCTCCTCGTTATCTTGAAGTATCCAGAGTGAAGTTTTTAAAGGCTGAGACAAAAAACAAAAACAAAACAACAAAACAAAAAAAACACACACACACACAAAAACACAACAAAACAAAACAAAACAAACAAAACAACAACAACAAAACAAAACCAAACAACAAACCAGAAACTTATCCTAAAAACTGTTTGGTTTTTTTAATGTTATCTTCACCAAACATTTTCTCTCTGCAAAATTTTTATTAAATGTATAACACTGTAGATTTCTTTTTATGTCACTTCATGAGATTAGATGCAACATTCAATTACAAGGAGATGACTTCCCATCACTTTGCCTTTAAATCAAAAAGAGAAAAATCACTGCTAAGGAAAACTTATCACTGAAGTGATAAAAGAAGCAAGCCTTATCTTCTCAGGCACAAGTAGGCTAATCTTGGAATGAAATCTGGGTTTTAACTATGGAATTGGTCATTAATTTTTATCACTCCTAAGCTATCAGGTGGTCTCTCCAGGACTCCAGCCAATTCCATAAAAACAAGTATGTTACATAGCTAATTTCAGCTGGAAGTCAAGTTATAATGTGCTTGAGCAAAAGATGTTGTAAAAAGGAAACTTTGTGAGAACCTGTACTAGAGTAATGCAAAGGCAATACAGCACTTTGTAGAGATGTTCATGAAAGAGTAAATACCAGGAAAATATTCAGAATCAAACAGAAAGAAAACTCAGGCTAGTAAGAGCTAGGTTAGTACTAATTTTAAAGGCTATTCAAATTTGTCTGTTTTATAAATCTCTGCAAAATGAGTGTCAACTTTAGCCACCAATATTTGCATTGTAGGAGCAATATGGATGTAAGTCTTTAAACAAATATAGTGGTAAAATTATTCTGTACTTTATAAGGGAAAAAAAAAAAAACCACTACACAGTGAAAATTTAAGTTGAGAAGTAGTTTACCACAGGTTTTCCATGGCATTTCCACATAGGAGTAGGTTGTGATGTTTTGTTATTAAAATGTGTGATGCTCCATTTCCCCTGATTGTCATGTGACTGTGAATTAGCAGCCACTGGCATTAAAGAGAAGTTGTGGTAAATCTGCAGGATTTTTCAACAGCTTTTTGCATTGTAAGCAGCTTCGCTTATTACCACTTACTAGTTCCACCTATGTTTACAAGAAAATCATTAGTTTACAAAGTTAGACAAAAAGCTACTACTGTTTGTACTGAAAGCTCTTGTAGTCAAAATTCCATGTTGGCAATAAAAAAAAATACCAATGCACTTGGTATATGCAATAATTGATGGCACAAGTTCTCTTGCATAACTCTAACACAAAGGCGCTAAGAGAATTTTGAGAGACATTTCCAGAGGAAATACAGATTGGGAGAAGAATGCAAACATGGTTAATAATTAAATGTTCTCACAGACAACATTGCACAGTCTACAAGACGAACAGAGGACATGAAAAACTGGGCGGATGGAGTGTGTTCATACATAATGCAGTAACTCAATTAACATTCAACAGCTTACTGAAGGCAGAGAGAGACTTGCCTCAAGAAATTCATAGCACCTTTGGGTAAGGCTACAACAGCATGTGTTTATTGAAATCTGCATCTGGTAGTAATTTGTCCAGCAGCAAACTTTCTTTTTCTTTTTTAACTCAAATGATCTACAGGGGCCCATATACTCTGCAACTGTTCGCTTGCACCAAGATGCACATTGTATAATTTATGTTCTTAATTATAAAACAAAGATTATCAGTGTGTTTGTCTGCGTTGTGTAATTTCTTATTCTTCACAGGAGAATAATAGAATGAATCTTGAACAGTTTATGCATTTTTCACTGTAATAAAATATATTGGAATGGAAGAAACTTAATCCCTAAATTATTTTACTTCTCCTTTCTTTACTTGAGATTTTTCCTTTAGAGAAAACAGAGCCAAAGGAGTTTGAAAAGTATTTTGGAAAATTCAACTCTTGTCCTCACCATTTATCTAATCCCAAATCCCACAAGTAGGGAAAATTGATTGGAGCAAGGACAAAGCAAAAGTTGGCAGCCTGGGAAGGGAAAGAAAGAAAGAAGGCGGCAGAAAGACCTACACCAAGAGGATCATAGTTTCGTCTCCAGATATGTATGCACTTGCTCCCTCTCAGTGTTTTAAGCATTAATTCACAAACTTCAGTTTCTTGCTTCCTGACGATCCAGCCTTCACTAGAATTCCAGCAGAGGGACTGTGTTCTTAATATAGATAGAGTTTTCTGAGGTTACTTCATGAATTATGAATATTGGTTTTCCTGTTACTACTCAGACCTATGCAGTTCTTCCAGGCTTCCTTGTAGCAAGACATCAAGAGTTAGGTTAGCAGGGAAAAAAAGAGCTCAAACACACAGTTATTTTTAAGACAACTTATTTTTGCGGTGTGATGCATCCAGATGTATTATTTGGCCAAGTCTCATATGTAAAGGAGACTTGGGAACTTTTTGGTACATCTTGTGCAAAAAGAAATAAGGACAGACGATAATTTCTTAATCTCTACTCCCACAAAGGGGAAGTGCAAGAAGATTCAGAAGAACTAAAGTTTTGGGACAGAGAGGTTCACTATTAAGCTGCCTTAACTTTCCCTGCCCTCTCCTTCACACAACTTGAATTTTAAGAAGCTTATGTCTCATTTTTTTATTTGTCGGCATAAAAATGCCCCATTTCATTAACACTATTCTGTGGAGCATCAAAGAAGCCAAGAGCATCCAGTAGAAATACTGGAAGAAAATCACAATCATTTGATAATTCTCCTTTTGTTTACCATATACTAATAGTTATCACTGCAGTTACAGAGAAAATCACAGGTAAACAATGACTTTGTAATGATAGAACCATGACACGAACCTCTCATCAGTGCATATTACCAAAATGTTAGCAACTTAATTCTTCCAAAATGTAATCCAGGGATTTCTGAACCTAATGACCATGAGACACAGAATACTCTTTACAGGGTTTTTATTTTTATCTATATGTTATTGTTACTATCTTCATTAAACCACAAGACTTCAGTAGCATATAATTTCTTTAAATCTTACCAGGATTACAGTCAGGTCTTTCAAAACAGGCACTGGCAGGACTCAGGGACTACCTGAATCTTGGCAAATGGAACATGAAAGGACTAAGTACGGTACATTCTGTACAATTCCATCAGCTGGCTGTTGCCTAAGCCCTTGAAGCCATCAAAATCCTGAATCCATTGAAAATACCAAATATTATTATGGTATTTAGAAGAGAAATATATGGTATTTTGATTAACGCAACAGGGATCTGAGGATTTGACAGCAGCACTCTTCAAAGGCCAAGTGAATCAGATAAAATATTATTTTTCAGATAGATGCAGAGGGGTAACCAAGGCAGGTGATGGGAAAAGAGGTTTGAGCAAACATTTAAATAAAACCAAATTTTGTAAAATAATAATAATTGAAGTTAGCAGTAAAGTTATCAGGGGAAAGACAGAGAGATCACATTTTGGTACAAAAGAGTAGAAACGAGATATTTCTAAATTCTTCCAGGAACAGCAAAAGGTACCAGTAACAAGACCATTCTTGGGCTTGTTCACAGGCTATAAAACTCATTTTGAACTGTTTTGTGTTGATGTAACGATTAGCTCTCCTTGGCAAAATTTCAACAGCAGAAATACCACAGATTCAGCAGAGCATTGTGTGAAGGACAGACTGACTAAGTCTATTTTAGGCATGTAATAGCAAAGCAGAATAATAATCAGAATGCATTGAAAATTTATGTGCATTTTTAAAACTACTGTAACAGACTCATTTCTCATTTGGACTGTGCTCAACAGGGTTTGGTTTTTTTGAAAAAAAATACCATTATTTGAGAATCTGGGAAATGCTGTTTGATGAATGAAGAAAAATGATGACACTAACTGACATCATGAGAAAACTCAAAAAGAAAATAACAATCCACCTCCTGAAAGAAAACAGATTAATCTCTTAAACTCTTTAAAAAATTCCAGGGCAGGCCTGAATGTGTCAAAGTGAATTTCTCCTGAAACACACCAGATTAAAACCATGAAGGAAAACAATGAAGCTCACAGACACAGAAAAGTCTCAAACAGTAATTTTGTTCTACCCATCAGTAGCATGTTTTGTAGGAAATTTTTGTAATATTAAGTACAATTCAATTCTGAATACTGGTTGGCTAAGAAAAAAAAATTGTTAAGTTACAGAAGTTACTATTATAATATTGTTGAAGTTGTTTTTTTCTGTTTTGTCTGGGGTTTTTTTGGCTATTCATAAGTTATTGTTTCACCATCAAATACATTTCATAGCATAATGAAGAATCAGAAACAAGCAGGATATTTTTAAAAGCAAAGCACAGTGGAAATTCTGAATTGTCTTCCAAATTTGGATGAGCACAAAGTTCACTTTTAATACCAGCTGTCTATTATACAACTAAGCCCTGTTATCCCAGGCAATGCCTGAAAAAATGGTCAGGCACCAACTTCAAGTAAGTGCAGAACCAGAATAAAAAAGATGTTTCCATATTTTCTCATAAAGAGCTTAAAGTATTTTACTAGCATGACTTTTTTTTTTTCTAATAAATCCTAATTTCATATAGGATAAATTTATAATCTGCAGCGTTTGGGGTAAAATAAACCAGCACAGGAAGGGGATTTTGCAAATACCAAATAGAATTCATTCTCTGACCACAAGAACTTGTCAAAGAAACTATAAGTAATACGAAGAACATTGCAAGAGACCAAAAACCTGAAGTACAAAATTACTGAAGTAAAATAACCTGATAGCACCATTGTATGACCTTTATAATCCCATTCAGAAATATGAACTTTGGTCTGTCTTTTTTTTTTTTTTCCCAAAACTCTTTACGATTCTCTTGGATTGCAAGAGTTCCATCACTACTTCTGTTTTAATCAGTCATAAACCAAAGTGAAAATGTTATTTCCTTTATGTGCTTTTTGTTGGGTTTTGCTTGTTTTTGTTTTGTTGGGGTTTTGGTTTTGTTTTTTTTTTTATCCCGATGAAAGCAGAAAGTATAGTGAAGCTTCCTAAAGAATCCAAGTAATTTAGGAATTTTAATCCAAAGTAAGGAAGTATATTTATATTTGGGTCTTATTAAGAACAAGGAGAAATTAAGTTTCTGTACTGTGAAAATGGATGTATCTGAAAAAGTCTTGTACAGAAATTCAACTACACATACTATAGCTAATTTGTGCAAAAAATTCACTTTCCCGCTATTATCACTCCTTCTCTACCAATACCTTTCAATAGATGCTTCACGCCCAGTGATTTCAAGAGCACTTACATATGCTCAAGTAAGGACAAGCCTGGTTACTTTGCTTAATTGGGCCTTTGAAGATCAGTGGCAGTTGCTTCTGAAGAGAATGAGCAACAACAAAACGAGTACCCTTAAAGAAGTAAATTCCTTAGGAAATCATACAAATGGTTCTTCCACAACTATGGAATACTTTTGACTATAGGTCACTTTTCACTTCCAGCAGTGTGCCAAATCAGTAAAAAATAATCTTTAAAGCAAAGTAGCCGAGTGCCAGTCAGGAAAACTCTAACTTAAGACTAGATTAAATGTAAAGAGCTTAGTTTCTGATTAATAATTCAAGAGATGCATAGGCTTTCTTTATTTTAAGTCTAGCTTTACACTTGGACTACACATTGAGTGTCAAATTAAAAAGTTTAGGTTAGAAGTAATGAGACAAAGTGATCTGGAAAACAGAAGTGAAATTTTTACGTGAGCTTGAGAAGCTCCCAGAGTGAATTGCATCCAGTGGAAACAAGGTCTAAGTGCTGATGTGGGAGTTTCCCACAGCTTCTATTGGTCTTCAAAGCCATGCATGTCATCAGTCTCTTGCTGAAGCTACATAAATATCTGACTGGTATTTAAAAAAAAAAAAAAAAAAACAACAACAAAAAAATGTTCCACAGAACCTAAATTAAAGCCAGATGTGGGAAAAGCAGATGGCTGAAATTTACTGTCATTTCAAGATGGAACAGAAACATTTGCTAATTTTATTATTTACTGAGTAAACCGTCATGCTAAGGAAGTCATGTAGAACATTTATCATTTCCTGATGCATCTCCTGTTAAAGAAATAGGTGCTCTGTTGACTAAAACTCCTGCAATTAGTATTAAATTTGAACCACCAACTGAATCTGGTTTATGATTCCTACTCTGCTTTCACATTGAATTACATTTATATTCTTCTCAGTTACTTTAAAAAGATAAGGTAAAGTATGTCAAGATGGTATTAATGTTAGGTCAACAGCACAGCACTGGAACAGGAAACTGCACAATGGAGGTTAAAAAGATACTCAGTAAGTGAAAATTCTTCTGTATTTTACTGCAAATGGTACTGCTTTAATCTGGACAAACACAGCCTGTGTTAAGCACAGAGGGAGGTGCGGTTTTCATGGAAACTTCAGGCCATCCAAAAACTTTCTATTTAACATAGCCAGCCACTCCTACAGAATATGCACGAGTTACCAGAATCTCTTTTAAGCAACTCAACTTTTTTAAAACTTAGTTTTTTAAAGTATGTTTAGTATTTAGCTCATTCAAGCACTTAAATACATACATCACAGAAGCAACTAAGCATTTGTTGGGTGAATTAAAACACAGAAAAAGGTTATGTGCGGAATTTAATTTAAGATGCACTATGCTGAAGCATAAGACCAGCATCACAAATCCTCCGGTTCTTCTGATCACAACAAATCACTCTGAGCAAAACATCCAATTAAATGCTCCTAATGAAGAGTGATCTTTCTAAAAATAAAGCACAAGATTGAGTAACTTTCCTATCAGATGCAAGCTTATTAGCCAAATATCAGTGATTTTATATATGGAATTGTCCTGGTTTGAGTTAGAATTCAACTCTGTTCAGTGATTTGACTTTTCAGGTAAGTCTCTTCTAAGTGACTGCACTTTCTGAAGTCAACAGCCCTAACCCTTGACAGGAATTACAACAAAATTATGACATCACTGCAGTAAATTTAAGTCTGGATGACATCTGACTTTACAAGTATGTTTTCTTTACAGCTGGTTTGTCATTGCTCAAATTTCTTTTGAGCAATGGCACTGGCCAAATTTTACTATATAGGAGGAAAGGAAAATCTTCAGTTGCTACAAGCCATTTTTATGATCTCCAAACCCAACAATCATCTACAAAATCTCTTTGAAGACTCTAAGTGCAGAAAGGCAAGAAAGTTCTCAACAAAACAATTAAATATTCTAGTTATCAAAATAGGCCATGAAAATAGGTCTTATGAAACCTCTCTCACTACTTTTGTTGCATTCTTAGAATGCCACGTATCAAGAATATCTTAAGTCAACCTAAAAAGCATTGTTCTTAACAAATCAAATGCCCCTGTTTTAGAGAATGCACTGTGTCAAAAGCAGCTCAAAAGTAGCCAGAAACCTGAAAAATCATTTTGCAGTCTTCAAACGCAGGATTATAAACTACACCAACTGCACTGTATGAGGAAAAACGAGCTCAAAATACAAGCACAATTCAGCAGAATATATACTAAAAACACTCTCTTGTAGCACCTACAGATTTTTTAAACTGTCCCAGATTATGTACTGAGGGAGTAGTGGGGAACAATAAAACCACCTCTTACTTTTTCAGAGTCAACAGTGGCAAAAGAATAGGCCTTTTAATCGGAAGAAAGCAAGCATCCTTCAGGATCTGAAAATAATCTGCCTGTTAGGCCTTACTGGTCATAAATACAAACTTTGTCAAGATTATTAAAACAATTCACCCTGGTAAAACAGATGAGCTTTTACAAAAATACAGCAATGCCACAGGGGAGCACGCAAGAAGCCACTGGTTATATGGTAGTCAGGCTAATCTGAACACATTAGCTTTGCAAATATTTTTGTCTATGAGCAATAATTTCACTGCATCAACCTCACCATGAAACCCAAAGACTTTTGAAAGCACACTAATTCCATTTTTTATGTTAAACTTTGAACTTCAGTAGGTTGCAATAAACTTACACCAGACTCTACTTTTTGTAAAGAATATAGAAAACTTTAAAAACAAACGCTTGTCTACATTAAGATGCAGAATAAATTTATTATTAATAATATCTGCAAATGAATACATTACTAACTAGAGCAATTGCAATTGTTTTTAATGCTGCCCTTAGCAGTCTAGACACTTCTTAGCAGCTTAAAAGGCAGGTATGGCAAAGTACAATCACTCTTACAGTTATTGAATAGCACCTTTTAAAGGTTTTTGTTTCCCTCTTGGATGCCTGTCATATATATATATTTAATAGGTATCATCAGGCTGATTTCAGAATGCATCAGGTATTTCACTGTTTAAAATCCCCAGAATCTGCTCCAATTAGTTTAAAAGGTTAAAATAAGAACCAGAGAGACAAGTCATCATTATCGCACCCCCAAAACTTATTAAGCAACACGACTGAGCTATTTCCAGCTGAAAAAAACAGTTATAGCATTTACACAGGCTACAGTACCTGAATAATCACTTCTTAAAGCCAACTTTAGAAACATCCATGTGATAGGGCCATATCAAAATTGAATTACAGACGTAGAACAGCATAGACATATGAAGAGGGAGTAAGGATTAGACGTCATTATTAAAATAAAAATATTAAGACAGACACCTGGTTTGGGTTTTTTTATGAGGCAAACTTAATATTGCAACTTTTTAGACAGGCCCATGAGAACAAAACATACCCTGATTTCATTCCACGTGCATCTTTGGTCACTAGATAAAGAAACACCATTGTTTTCCCCATACTAACATCCAGCAAGCAGTATAATAACTACGTTTTAGGTTGACCTAAAATGATAATCAGTTTCCTTACACTGCATAAAACAAGTCAACTTGTTTTCTTCAAAGGTAATACTTGAAAACTCAAATTTAAAAGTTATGATTAATTTAAGAGAATGCCTAACCTACCCAAGAACCTGTGCGATTCCAGTGGTTCTTACCACAGTGGGCTCTGTGCTATCCTATCCTCATTACACGTACACAGTACTTGTGACGCATATATGGCAGCTTACACAGCCAGTGAAACACACCCTAAAAGACAATACTCAAGAACTTTTCTGATAGAAATTCACAACTGTAAAGCAACAACTGTTACTTGAAATATTTCTGTAATTTCACAAAAAATGTGATGACAATAAAATGAAGACTAATGATAGTGCTATACATTTCTATACGTTAACATGCGTCCCACCACCTATTCTTCAAACAGAATGAGCTCTCACATCCATAGTTCTTATTCTACAACGTGAAGAGAACACATCTTATGTCACTGGATGGAGTATGAGCACAGCTTGTGTCAATCATCTGTAAAACAAATACCACTGCTCCATTCTATCATTGATTTGTTTAATCCCACAGTTAGAGAGCTGAACATCGAACCAACCTCTCTTTACTGCTACATCTTTGTTCTTAACATCCGAATTGTATTTTCTTACCTCAGCAGCCTGTGTCTCCTGGTGTAATAAAGTTAGACCTGTCAAGTCTTCCAAGAAGGAATGTGAAGAATTAAAAACTTTAGCTAGGAAATTAAATCCTTCTCGCTCATACTGTTCAAGGACCTGTTAAATAAACAAACAGAAAAGGATTTAAAAGATAATGCCCATAATGTGATTATCTTCATATTCTGCTCACAAAATAAAAGTACAACCTTTCTGAACACTCAGAAAAGTAAGGTATATTGTGAACAGGTAAAAATTAATGAGAAAAGAACAATCATTTCTCAGTTTCCATAGTGGGGAAAGGTGGAGGGAAGAGAGAAATAAGGTTTACAATTTTCTGGTTTAAACATATTTTTAAGCTAATAATAAGAGAGGTGATATGGCAAGGAGAAAAACTTGGTTGCAAAGACAGGAAAGGAGCGTTTGAGTTACAGAATACAGTAAAAGATTGTTCCAACGTATCAGTGTAAGGGAAAGAACTATGCTGAGAATGACTGAAAAATTCTCCAAGTCAGTGTCCAAGTCCAACATCCTCCCAATCTCCAGAGAGGCATGGTTTGGAGACTATTGTATCTTAAAGCACTCTCTATTTTTCTGCTCTATTTTTCCCAGTTTATCTTTCATCTAGAGAACCTTATAGGCTCCTACAAGAATTGTGAGGAATATTTTAGCATATGCTCCTCTCAAACACCCGACCAAGAAGAATTTTATGTCATGCACCTTTAGCTTGAGTAACTATTTGGCAGGTGGATTTCAATCTGGTATGATGCAGATAGAAGAAAGAAAAAGATAAATGTCAAAGATCAACATAATTCTACAAGTTTTGTAACAGCATGTTGCAAGAAAATGGAAAGAAGTAATGAATGAGGAATTCTGGTATCCACTGTTTCCCTGCTTTTGTTCCAAGTTCTACCACTCATCAATCATTCAATATTCTATTCTGCTGTCACCAGTCTCACAGATGAGCTTGATTGACTGCAAAGCAACTTTTCCTACAGAACTTCATATAGGAGAGCAGGATACATTCAGAGACTTTTCAGAAGAGTCCATAGAATGGCTTCACCTATGTAACTGAATACTGTGAATGTTATCATTGTTTTTCATCATCTTCCTCATATTGATCAACATCAGTTCAAGAGGGAAGGACAGAAAAAGGTTCTAATGACCAGGCTTTTTCACAGATGGCTGTTATTTTTTAGAATAATGATCCTTTCTACAATCCAGCTCCAGCTCTAGAGCCCTCAACAGAAGGACATGGATCTGTTGGAGAGGATCCAGAGGAAGCCATGAAAGATGATCAGAGGGCTGGAACATCTCTTGTATGAGGACAGGCTGAGGAAGTTGGGTTGTTCATCCTGGAGAAGACTCCAAGGGGACCTTATAGTGGCTTTCCAATATGTGAAGGGGGCCTACAATAAAGCTGGAGAGGGACTTTTTATAAGTGGTGATAGGACAAGGTGCAACAACTTCAAAATGAAGAAGAGATTTAGATTAGAAATTAGGAAACAGTTCTTCACTCTGAGGGTGGTGAGACACTGGAACGGGTTGCCCAGGGAAGCTGTGGATGCTCCATCCCTGGAACTGTTTAAGACCAGGCTGGACAGGGCTTTGAACAACCTGGTCTAGTGGGAGGTGTCCCTACCTACAGCAGGGGAGCTGAAACTAGATGACATTTAAGGTCCCTTCCAACTCAAGCCATTCTATGATCTAAAGAAGTCAGCACCTCTTCCAGCTGCTGATTCTGATAATCTGCTCCTGCTCCTCACCCTCCCAACCACAGATGCTGCTTCTCTGTATTTAAACCCTGTGCGTCATAAGTCCCTGCATGGGCCCCTCTTTATCACATCATTTTTATAAGCAACGTTGCACTGCTGTCATATCACACTTTCCAGAAACACTTCCTCTGCAGACAGTGGGGTATAGCTCTACTTGAGTAAAGCTCCAGCATATACCCAACACACAGATGCATCTCTATAGCTGACCAGCCATGGGAAAAGCACCATCAAGGTATGGCTACAGGACTCCTGTGCTTAAAGAAATAGCCACATTTTCATTCTCTGATGCATATATTTCCACAAAAACCTCAATATCGTGTCCATTCACATCTCCTTACAGCTTATCTGTGCAAATTATATACATCATGTATCTTTGTTTTGAACTTGTCTCACTTTGGTATAGTTCTTTCAGAACAATTCTAAGTAGAACACAAAAAAGGTTTTTTTATACAGAACACTGTTGCAAGGCTGTGGACAACCTTTCTTTCACTCTATATATTCTACCTTTATTTTGAGAGAGAGGAAGCAGTAAATTGTACAGTTTATGCATTCCTTAAACAGATCCACTCTCACCGGACAGAAAAATTCCCTGTAACCAGTGGACTTGCTTTCTTTTGGAAAAGAATGAAAATAACATCCTACAAGGGCTGTAGTTTGTTCTATTGTGAAATAGGTGATTGAATCAAGCAAGATTTGTTCCAAGGTTTAAAAATGAGCTGACAACCCCTGCTACACCCCTACCCCCAAAGAAGCTGTTTACCCTTCTTTGGACAATAGAGGGGAAAAAGAGTGGGGGTAGGAATAGTTTCATTAGGTATTCATCTAACTCAACCATAATCACCACTTGCTCTAAACAATCTGACTGTTTTCTCATTTAAGAATTTCTAAATAACATTTGTATTGATAAATCTTAAAACTGTGGGAACTTGCACAGCCCAACAGCATTCTTCAGCAAAACTCATCCAGTAAGCTTTTACACCAAGTCCTACAGGAATTCAAGCTCATTAAAATGTATATATTTAGATGATAGAATTGTAAGTTTACCAATAAAAACAGACTGGGATCTTAACTCAGGTCTTCATGCAAAATGTCCATTAAGCAGCAAAATTATCTATTCCCTATTTAAATTTCAAAAACGCAGAAACAAACAACTGAAATGCAACTATAAAAAGGAAGATGACAGGTGTAGGTTACTGTGACAAGCATTTGGCTCCTTCTTGACCACACTTTACATTTCTAAAATACATAAATAAAAACTGCACTTTGTGTTCTCTTACTAAATCTGGAGAAATTGTTCTTCATACTTTAAAGGCTTATTTTGCCATGCATGGGTTATTGTGTATTTGTGAAGTGACCCATAAACATACTCAAAAATTAAAGAAGGGAAAAAAAAATAAAAAATGCCTAGGAGCATTTATTTGGGTTTTTCTATGTTGTTTTTTAATTTCTGAGATAAAACACACCAAGACAAACTCATCTGACTGATCCCAATGCAGTGGAGAGAACCGGACAAGTTCGGCATTCCTATTTGAGATGTGTCCTCTTAATATTATCTGCTCCATATAGTGAAATTGAACGGTGGATACACACACATTTAATAACTATTCCACGTTTCAAAATTCTAACAAAACCACCAGAGGTGCAGAAGCCTTTTGCATCTGTCTCTTTATGAACCACTGCATCCAGACAAAAATTTTTAGTAAACTTGAATGACGTCTACAGCAGCCCTGCCTGTATATACTACTCAAACCTATAGGAGTTATCAAATGTGTTGCTACTGCTTTAATTTGTTGGAACCACACTACAGAGTTTATGAGATGTCTCTTCAGGGATGCAAGTCAGAGTATAGTTCAAACAATATACACAATGAAACAGTACTCTTATTCTAAATGTTACAGTATATCAAAAAAATGCAGGGACAATAAGAAAATATTTTGGTGTCCCCCACGAGGTAAAAATTGCTAGATGTACACTACTTTGGGGTATGCAAATATTATGAACAGAGAAGGGAACCTTGCTATATATCAGGGCAACTTTATACAAAAAGTCTATCAAATAGCCTTTAAATTGGGTTGATTTTGGTATTTGCCTAACTATGCCTTGACCCTCCCTGCCAAAGAACTGTGTGTGACTCAAGCTCAAAGTGAAAATTTCCAGGCATCACTTGCACATCTAGTACATGACCTCAGTGTGCCAGGGTGCTCTGTATGAACTGCCCTGTTTTCCTTTAGAGATGCGCTTAACCCTCCCGGATTCCCAGCCATGGCTAGAAATGAATTTTTAGATGCTTACACAAAGCAGGCTGCATGACAGCACTGACAACCACAAGGTCTAGCACTGGGTGGGGATGAATCATCTGAAGAGTTTTTATTAAACACAAGTGCCCTTTATATTGTGATGAGCATGGAAGAGACTAGGAAGTCTCCCATTAAGCATCTTTTAAATATTAACATTAATAAAACATTAGTATTAATACATTAAGATCACAGACCAATGAATTGAAGGTATATTATTTTTGGATCTAGTGATCTGTAGCTTTTTTTTTTTTTGAAGTTGGATAGAAACGATACACACATTAGTATGACCAAATCTTCTGTCATTATAAAAATATGTAAAGATTGATTTTTCCCCTTGTAGAAACTCCACCTGTCATGCTGCTAGACTTGTCACAGTGCTACAACAGCAAATTTAGATTAGGGTAACTAATCTGACTGGAGACACAGTATCTTAAAACCTAAGCCTGAAGTGCAACTATACAGAGTATCTTCATTGTATTAATACTGATAGAAGCCTGAAAAACTTTATCAAAAAGTGTACTTGCTGCTGATAATTACTTGCTTTTTATAAAGAAAACAACAGATACTTCCATTCATTAGGCTAACTAGTTTTAAAACAGAAATTCCAGTCACACGGCCCAGAGAACAACATAGCAGGGAGCCAAAGAAGGACCTGGCACCATCCCTCCTTTTGCTACCTGAGCAGTGGTGATACCATTAAAGGTAGCACACACTACGATGAAACACTTTTAATAGAGGCAGTAATTGAAAGAACATTTTGTCACCTTCAGGGACTTTTATTTCCCAATTCAGATGATTACAATTTTACAGTAAATACCACGAAAGGGATAAACACCATTAACTTCCCACATCTAAACTTTGCTACACAAATTCAGTAATAGTTGTCCTCTGATGAATATAATGTGCTATGTATTTGTTCAGTAGCCACTGAACATACATCAAAACAAATGGGGCAAAATAAAACCCATGTGAAACTCCTGTGCCAGGAGACCACACAGGGATACTCTGCAGGTCATCAGGAATAAAGCCAGTCCAGACACCAAATAGGCATAAAATAATTCTAAAAAATGTTTCCAGATTTACTACGTGCCCAATTTGGTGCTGCATGGAAAGGAAATTTTCTCCTATTTAATCATGTCCAGCAGAGTCTAAAGGCCCATGGTTGGCATGAGTTTGCTTTTTGAGTTCTTAATTTTCTTTGCTGCTAACTCTACACTTGCGATTATTCTGAATAGCAGTTTTACAGGAGGAAAATACTTGAGAAATGTTATCATTTTTGCATTATTGATCTCGGATTAGTTACTATCTGGTCACAGATGTAAAATATCCCTCAAGAACTTTTTCTGGGAATAACTGTGTCACTATCCTGTCATTCAGCGACACGTCACCATGTAGCAATTCAGTTTGAAGCAGAAAAAAACTGCAAAGGAGTAACAAAAAAAGAGGCCGAAGGATGTAAATTTCTCCTCAGGTTGATGCTGTAACCTCAGTTCCAGTCTCCATTTTACGGACCCAGAGCTACAATCGATTTTTCACATGATGGCATTTTAATAGAACAAATGAATCTGTGGACGCCCATTATCACAACAGGGACAAATTAATGTACTGCTAAAGGCTTTTGTGTAAACGGTACACAGTAACCCATTTTATTAGCAATCTTTTTATTCTTGTCTGTTTACTGAAGGGGGGGAAAAAAATCTCATGGTAGGAGGGAAAAAAAAAAATAGAGACTTAGAGTAAAATAACTTGTTTTGAAATGAGAAACAGATGCTCAGCCTTGGTGTTATATCCTTTTTAAAAGCATTCTTCACAAAGGAGTCTCAATTGCTGGGTAGAAAGACATTCAGAATGATAATCTGGCTCCAGGATTGTTTTATGGCATAAAAATTAATATCTGGTTAAGCAAAAATACAAAAAAACCCCAAACTCCTAATCCCAAGAACCTGGCCACTGATGTAAAACTGGCTCACATTTTATGCCTCGTTTCTGTCACATAATTTAAAAACTTCTTAGCAGTATTTATATTCATTTTGGCTTTTTTTGTTTTCTATCTGTAGAGCTTGAAACAGTGCTGTTTATCTTCCAGGAGAAATAAAATAGGATATTCATGCTACCAGATTTATTGCTTACACTTAATAAGACACATAGACAGCAAAACAATATGGGTACTGTAGCTTACACTCTTCCTGGCTTTAAAACTTTTCCACTCAAAAAAGACATCACACTTCCCCTGCCCACCCCCCAAAGGGGACAAATACTTCAGAAAGCATTTCAGAGTCAGGAAAAAAAAATAAAAATCACAATGTTCTAAATAGAATTTTTCCATGTCTAGATACATTTTTGCTTGCTGCTGACTTTCCTGTCATCACAGGCAGAGCAGAATGAAAACTACCGTGGGTGCCGGCATGCTGGAAAGAGATGTTTCAGTTTCAACAGCTGCTTGGAAAATAAGGAAAACATGTGACAGTCTTGCCAGTTAAAACTCTTCGAAACTCAATGCATCTGCTATTAAAACAGGAATATTAGTGAAAGACTACAATGCTCTGAAGAATCCTCCTAAGTGACAAGGGAAGGCACATGAGCAACTGGGATCTTGGGTCAACGCAGCTGCACCGGCAGCACTGCTAATGTTCAAAAGTTTAGCAGAAGACTTAGAATTCTGGTTTCCTTAAAAAAAAAAATAAATCTTTAGCCACTAGACTCTTAACTTTTCACAAAGTTCTCATTTTTTCTTGCCATTTGGTCCTAGAAAGTTGCAAAGGCCTAATAAGGGTATGCTATAATACATCTATAACAAAGAATGCAACAAAATGCTACTTTGCTGAAGATTATCTCATGAATTTTCAGGGACTCTGATCATAACACTGAAACGGAGAAGTCTGATAATGTCACCTGACCCCAAAGATGATGATGAAGAAACTCCATCTTTTGATAATACTCCATGTGTTATCTAAAATATGTGTCTGAATGGTCATACACTCTTGTGTATGTTTTAAGAGCAAGATCATAAACCAAAGTTCTGCAGAAGGCTGTACTGCAGGTGCATGCTGAAGAAGGCTATTCTAAAAATATTAGAAGAGCATCAGCAAGGCAAAAATGGCAACATTTTTGGCTCATGTCAAATAATTAAAGCACCCTCTGCATACATAACTTTCTCCTTACCTTTCCATAATCAGTATTAAAAATGAAATCAAATCAGTATCAAAACTTACCTAATCCAAATACAACATGCTGAAAATTCATCTAAGAAAGAGATTGCTGGTTTAATACAGATCAGGAATGTAGTGATACAAATGTCGTCTGTCTGCTGCTATTATCTACACTGATTCTGAATTGAGATGGATGGAAAATGGAGTATTAACTTGCTGAAGAACGGGGCCTGAAAGGGCTCAACAGGGCTTTTTTTTGGTCGCTTAGGACTTTTCTGTTTCTTCTTTTGAATAATGAAAAGGAGGAGAGTAGAGTTCTTAGAAATTTCAGAGATGTCAGTTTAAGCATGGTCTTGTCAACATTAAGTTCTTGGGAACCGCATGCCTTCCAAGCTTTCCTAAAATAGCTGTGATGTGTAATTTTTCCTGATATGAACACGGAGTAGTAATACAGATAAAATGGCAAGATTTTTATTTTAGCTACTCTTTCCTTCCTAAAATATTTCTCACAAATTGTTTAAAACATAACAGCATCTTCAGATTACAGTCAATAAAGGCTTTCTGCTGGACAGCATACAGGTTTAAGGCATTCCCCTAATGCCTGAAAGCATTAGTAAATAGAAGCGACAAGAAATGGATAAAGACAGTGGGGGAGTAGAAGAAAATAAACATCTCTGTTTTAGAGACTGAGAATAGAGGAACAGAAGAGTTTTCAAGTAGACAGAATCATGAGATCATCTGTCCTGACCTCTTTTGATACAAGGGTATATCCTTCACTCACCCAACAGGCATCTCTTGCTCACTCCACATTTTACACTGGACAGATATTTACAACTTATTTATCCCCATTTTGCTTCCTGTCCAAAATTTACACTGATTAGCTCATCAGCAGTTACAACATTTTTGGCTCCAGTTCATAGAGGCATTAGTCACTATCTATTGTACAGCAACTGCCAAAAGCTCTTCTTTTTTCCCTGTCACATCTGAGGTTATTGAAGACTTGTGGCTCGATAATCTGCTCGTTACCCAAATATAGGGACAGGCATCCACAGCACAATTCTGGAGTTTGACTTAACAAAAAGAAAGAGCATCCATTTTCCACAGGCAATTCCTAATGCTGGGAGAGAAGCAAGGTCACTTCCCCACACATCTAAGAAAATTACTGTTCTCACAGAAAAACTGCCTTAAACTCAAAACTGGTTTGGCTGACCACACAATTTGGTTCTATAAAGAATGGAATGGTCCACCTTTGATGAGTTGACTTATGTAAGCCTAGTAAGAACCAAGTATTGCACATAAAGTCATTTACTCCAACTAGCTCTCACCATCTTTATCAATGATTTGGATGAGGGGATTGAGGCACCCTCAGTCAGTTTACAGATGACACCAAGTTGGGTGGGTTGATCTGCTTGAAGGCAGGAGGCTCTACAGAAAGATCAATGGGATGAGGCTAACAGGATGAAGTTCTACAAGGCCAAATGCCAGCTCCTGCACCTTGGTCACAACAAGCTCCTGCAATGATCCAGGCTGGGGGAAGAGTGGCTGGGAACTGCCCAGCAGAAAAGGACCTGGGGGTCATTTATTAGTATCCTTTTACTTGGGATAATCTATATTGCATTTTGTTGACTTTATAACAGAAACTCAGTATTTTTGAAATAGTAAGGCCAGGCATTATTTTAAAGAATGCACATCTTTTATGCAACAAGCAGTAAAAGCATTCTCAACCAATTTTGAAAATCTGTATTATTTCAATTCTCTCACTGTATTTTTAAAGGTAAAGACTACCTGAGATTTCAAGAACTATGGGCAAGATAATCCTGCCTCCAGCTCCCCTCAGTTACAATGACATTTTTTCAATGAGAGGGAAAAAAGTGATTTTCTTTAAGTCATTTATCTTGAAGCACATTTATATGCCATCTTAAGAGTAAGAAAAGTATTACATTTAACTCAGTATGCTGAAAATAGGCCCAGGTATATTAATACTGTATTCTTTAAGTCTGGATGAAATCTATCCAGTATTAATACAGAGGCTCCACTGTACATAGATGCGTCAAATGTTAACATATGTAAATTCAGGAAATAAGTAAAGTTATAAATGGAGTCAGTTACATATACTTAATGTTACAGCCCAGCTACAGAAATAACT
Organism: Chloroceryle amazona; assembly: GCA_027560015.1. NCBI lineage: Eukaryota > Metazoa > Chordata > Aves > Coraciiformes > Cerylidae > Chloroceryle > Chloroceryle amazona. The sequence continues at coordinate 28,015 of JANHFX010024462.1, read as the reverse complement.
CCTTTTAAACATTCTTTTAAATTTTTGCAGTGTTCATTCCTGAAGGACAAACATTTCTCCCCATTTCCTCCATCATTTTTGCAAGCTATGCAAGAGCTAGCTCTTTTTAGTCCAGGAAAGGCCAAGGCTTTCTTTCCCTCATGACTTACACATCTCTAACATCAACACAATACTTGAGTTGAGAAATGTATAATCCATAAAGATTAGAAAGAGTTTTACTGACAGTTCACATAATATGGTGTTACTGGGAGAAAGCAAATATGAAAGTCTTTTCTCAATGCAGCTAGGGCAAACAAAGGATCTTGCCAGAATCAAAATTTAAATTATTTCAACTGAAAAAAATAAAAAATAAAAAATCAGTAAGTCACTGAATAGTGCAGGTTACTGTAAAGACTGATCAGAACCATTTACAGTAAAAACACAGGCAAAGCATTTAGCAGATGAGAACAATAAAAGCATTGTTATGTCTACATGATGATAGATTTCAAAACTGAAAGACTCATAAATAACTTATGCAATGCAGGCACTTAGTAAATGTCACAGCAAAAGTGTTTAATGTATTCCTGGGATGTTAAAAAGGGAAAACATCTGCAAGGGTAGAGAAATATCTTGACTGAAAGCAGAAATTGTAACACAGTGCCTAGAATACCACCCCTGATTTTAGTGTCCATCCCATCATGAAATATGTTTAAAAGTTTTTCCATTTCAACACAAGTCAGTAAAATTACTGGTTAAAAACCAATGACTTAAGCAGATCAATTTTTCAGCATACTGAATAGAAAGTTGAGAAAGAACTTAAAAATAATTAAAAAAAAAAGTGAAATTTTCAATTTTGATAGTGGAGATAATAAGAGTTAGGTTAATGGGTGGACTTGAGCTTAAAGGTCTTTTCCAACCTAAATGATTCTATGGTTCTATAATTACACATCAGAACAATTTTAGGAAGGGAAAGAGATAAATATTTTCAAGGAAAATAAGCTAGCTTTCTAGCACATGGGCAATAAATCCGAACTCTGAAGGAAATCAGATCCATGAGCTATACACACAAACACACAAAAAAAAAAAAGAAGAGAGCTCATCTGTATATCCAAATTGGTTAGTAGCAGTAATCTTTCCTGAACCTATGAGGTCTCATGGTTTATTCCATGAGACAAAAGAAGGAGGGAGGAGCAATAACAGGAAAATTTTCATTATCCCCATTAAAATATAAACACTGGCAATTTTGCATTAAGATACGTATTTTAACATCCGTGTTTCAAGGCTTTAGCCAGTTGCCTTCAAGGATTGGGTAGTACAGGACCAGGACCACACTACTTTTCTATGGACTAGTGCTTCTCCCCATAACATTGAGAAAATATCCTCATTTTGCTCCTAACAGGGAACACAGCTTAATTAGCCCATTAAGTACTCAATTTAAGATTCTCACACTAAATAAAGCAGTTACTACAAATAAGTCTCTCTACTAAAGAGCTTTGGACTGTCCCTTCTTAATAACAGAACAAGTATGATAGTGAAGAGGAAGAAGAGCATCAGAGGAGCTCACACTCCTCCCCAGACCTGCTGCTCTGCTGGCAGGGCAGTGCTGTTCACTCTGAAAGAGGGTAGTTTCCATTCCAGTGCATGCTTGTGCACAAGCAGAATAAGACAAAGGGGGAAATCAGACAAGGAAAATTTGGCCCAGAATAAAAATAGATTGGTTTCCCACAGCGACCATCCCAAAATTCCTGAACAATTGCCTGTGGGAAGCTCCTCTGGCATGCAGCCTGTTTAGGACAATTCTGGGTAAGCAATAGCTGGATGCTTGGATGTCTGGTCTTTCAGCTTAAAAAAAAAAAAAAAAAAGAAAGAAAAAAAGAAATGAAGCCATGACTGAGTCAAAATGAAATGGAATCTAATCTCTAAACATGGAGATCATTAGCAGCTTCTCCTAGGTCATCCAGCTCTACTGGGTGGACTAAGGATGCACTGGAATTTTTTTTTTAATTCCTAATTAATTAATTTTATGTTTTAGAGTTGCAGAGTGACAAGAGCTCAAGAAAGAGAATGCTGACATAAGAAGAAAATTAATAAATTACCAGCAAATTCAACAGTATTGGAAAAGCCACTTCTCCTCTTTGCTAAATGTTTGAATCTACAGTGAATGTGACATAGAGTGAGATGAAATATTGCTAAATCACTACTTTAAATGAAAAAAAGAAACCAAACCAAACCAAAACCAAAACAAAAAAATACACACACAAAAAAACCCACAACATATAGACTACAACTGTATTGTATTGGAATTTGTCATTTGAAAGTATTAGCATCATATTTCCAGATAATACAGGGTGACATACTCTTATGCTAATAAACAGAAAGTTAGCAAAGTAAACAAACACTGTGTTTCTACTGTAAGGAAATACGTGCGCCAATGAAGCAACCTTTTCAGCACAGAAGTAATTTAATACCCAAACCACATGAAAAGTGATCTCTCTGGGAATAGCACAGCTGCTAAAATACAAGTCAGTTTTTATTAAATCAGCAAGTCTGTTTATGTAAAACAGGGCTCTCTTAAAATGACCTCCAAGAGGAAATGATTTGCTAACAAAAAATCAATACCTGCGTTTAATTTATCTACACCTATGTATGTTTTTATTGTTTTTATATATCAATATGTCCTGGATGGGAGATTAAAAAAAAAGGGGGGGGGAAACAAAGCTTATTCTAACAGTTTTAACTTCTCAGGTCCTGCCATCATAAAGCTATAGCTACTGCTGAGCTTTCAGATATTCAAAAGGGTAGATACATGGTTCTAGAAATAACAGCACTTTCAAGCTCCAACTTCTGAGGAGAAAATGGACATTAATAGTCCTTCAAAACTTGTCAAATATATGCAAATAGCCTAGAGAAATAAAAGGAATGGTGTAGAGGAAAAAATTGTGAAAATATTAAAAAAAAAATAGAGAGCCTTGAGAGTTTTTCATAGCTGTTTGAAAGAAGGACAACTGCAGTGATGAGAAGGGAAAGAACTTCTTGCAGTAAGTCTCCAGGTACAAAAAAGCAAACTAAATTAGTGGCATGCCTAAGCAGTCGAAGTCATGAGTCAAAACTTCTGCATCTTCATATCAAGATGTCCCAGTCAGAACTTCTTGAACTTGCACTACATGGTCGTAGAAAACTTGCCAGAAAAAACTTTTCAAGCCACAGTACAGGAAAACAATCCAAGCCTGAAGAGGAGGCCTCACACAGATACTTCAGTGGCCTGCCCTGGTGTTCTGGCAAGACACAGCAGAGATCTGAGCAACAGCTGTAAATCTATTAAGTGACTCATGACTGTCAACACTAGTATCAAAATGAAACAGTCTCTTCAATAAAGAAATGCTACGGAAGTAGTTTTTGTTCTTCAGTGTTCTTCATATGTTTAGCTCGTACCACAAAACAGAAATTTAGACAACCTTGTATATTTCTAACAATATTATGTTCAAGAAAGCTGTAAAGTTATATTTCTTCACTGGACATCAGAAATAATTTCTTAACAAAAAAATCAATTTTACCAATTCCCACAAGCCTAGAAGATCGTGACAGTATTTACAAGATAAACTTTTCAGAAATGTATTGGGTCTAATCTCTGCTTGGTTTTTTTAGCTGACTAGAATGTTTCTGTGGAGATAGCCAGCTAACAGGTGATGCCAAAGAAATTTCTAAAACAGCAAAAAAAGAGGGTATAAAGGGAAAAGATCTTTTGCTAAAGTGTGAACACAGATTCCGAGCCCTACGAAAGTAAGAGAAAATATCAAATATGAAGCAGTCCTTGGCACCCCAAGACTGACCTAGAGCAAAACCATCCTGCACATATAAATAAAATACAGAAAAACTCAGACTTACTTTAGTTGAACAGGCCGTGCACTTATCAAATGCTAGGCTGACTGGAAGAACATTATCAAATCTTGATAAAAATCCACGGATCTGGAAGATTAAAAGTATGACAATACTATTTCATAATGACAAAAAAAATAAAAAAATATATATTTCCATAAATTCCACATGAACTGGGCATTCAACAGAAAGGTAAAGAACAGCTGTAACTAGGTTAATACAGTGACCCCCAGTAACACCTGCAGTAAACATATACTCCAGATATATTACTGGTTTTCTTAATACAAATAATGGCACAGCTATCTAAATGCAACTGTATTAAACATAGAGGCACAGCACCACCTGGAGTTTGATTCTTCTGACTACAAAGTTTCATCAAAAATATAAAGTCATGGAATAACCAGTTAAACACATTCTCCCCTCCATGTCTATAACATACAGTCTGAAAACTGACCTGTTGCACATTCCTGAGATGCGTTGTTAATATGACACTACTGATACAATTTTAAAATTCCAGACCATTGTTTCTGGTAACAAAGACAGCGCTGAGAACATTTTGCAGCAGGGTTTGATCATTTAAATATGACCTGTGCTTCATTCACATATTGCCCGCTCCAAATAAATTTCTGCTAAGTAGGTAGCAGGAATTGTGTCCATAAGTAGAACAGACACACTGCCAGGAACACAACTACCTTAGCCTGTGTCATGGATTTTTTTTGTTCACAACAAAGAGCCAATGCCTCTGAGGAATGGATTCAGCATACAGTATGTTTCTGTTAAGAAGGCAAACACTGGGATGTTTGCCTTATATCAGTTTACAGCTTTAGAACAAAAACATTTACTCACAAATTATTTACCTGATGAGGAACAAGTCCAAGAGAAGTAGGTGGCTCATTCATTCTATCATCACTACTGCTGGCCACAGCATAACCACTGCCAAGAATCCAAGAAGGAAAATTAGAACAAGACATACTCATTAGTCAGAAATTCCAGAAAGCTTCTTAAGAGTTTAGAATCTGGAAAGGAGCCTTTCTGGAAAGTCTGTTTCATAGCATCTAAGATTCAGCATGGAAATATAAAAACCTTTTTTCAGAATTGGTCTCAGAGACTTTTAACATCCAACTCCTAACTTACTCTTTCACAGTTTAAAGATAGAAACAAGCCAAAATTTCAGGTTGCAGAATTTCAGAGTAATTTCTGTATCAAACCCGCTTAATTTAAATAGGATTTTGCAATACGTGGCTTATCTTGAAGCTCTTCATGTGACATATGTAGTTATGATAGCTCCTCATTAAACTCAAACACTCTCTTGAGCAAAGTAATGCCAAGATCCACTAATAGGCATACTTCCTTCTTTTGAAATGTTCTCAGGACTTTTCTTCTTTTAAACTCAGAACTGTCAATTTCCAAGATAAAAACTTGAGATTTGATGAATCATTTATCTCTGAAACACCAATAAATTACACTACTATAGTAGATATGAGCTACATATTACATTAATTTACAGGCAACGTTACACCTTACAGAATTGTCCTACTTCCTTCTACTCCCAAAGGATTACATTAAATCAGTCTTACTTCTCAGAGAACACCTTTTGAACACCAATCCAGAAATGACTCACCCTTCTGGATGTTGTAAAACAGAAACCATTAATTCCACTGCCAGTGCTCCAGCTACCATGGCTAATCCAGGCCGACTGACAGTGCACTGCTGGTCCAATGTCCGATCCCTGGTGGACTACAAAGATAGACAATTCTAAAGAAAAGAAAAAAGTAACTCAAAAGTAACCAGTAACTACACACACCATCTTTAGCTCTGTGAAATTATTTTCTCTGCTCTTCTGAGTAAAATAGAAGCTATTTCTCAATGCTACATATATCAAAATAAAACAAATTCCTGTATGAAACACAATTTAAAGGAACTAAAAATTCAAGTCACAATAAAAAGAGATATATAATCACCATTTGCATAAGGTTCTACTCACATCCCCTGGTGCTACAACATCATTGCAGAAGTAGCAGCCCAGTTTATAGCCAGGGATATTTGAAAAGAGAGATGATCCCAAAAGATCAGAAGAACCAGAGGCATTGTTGAAACATAAATCACCAGATTCTTGCTGTTTGGGTTTCTTTAGTCCGTGTCTCATAACAACAAATGTGTCAAATCCCAGTGCAGCGTTGATGACCAACTGTAAACAATAAAGAGAGAACAAGAGATTTTAAGTAAGTCAGTGAAGTCCACATTGAAAGGACTGATCTTTTCACTGGCAAAGGGAAGTTCATTTGAGCTACAAAGACATCCAGGCCTATTGCTCAGGATCAGAAATATATTTAAAATAAGGAAAGAATTAAATAAAATAAGACCTTGGCTTAAAGACAAAACAAAAAATCAAAACCAAAAAAAATAATAATAAATAAAAAAAAATTTTAAACTACCAACAACCACCACAAAAAAAAACCCCAAACCTGTTTGATTTGGAAAAACCTTGCTTGCAAAGCAGACGGAAAGGAAATTTAGTTAAGTTCATCTGAACGTCAACTTCAGCAGAAAGGGGAATGTACTCAGAATAGGCAAGATAAAACTAGTTTGCAAATAATACAAATCTGCATTCTCTCTCCTTTCTGCTATTTATTTAAAAAAAAACAAACAAAACACCCAAACAAACAAACAAAAAAAACCCCCACAACACGCAACTAACAACTATTAGGAAACCAGAGTTGGCATACCGGGGGGTGGTGGGAATCACAGAAGCCAGGAAATACAAAAATAAAAGCTTGAAACAACATTGACTCAGCTGTGTCCCATGTATGTTTTATTTTACTCTCATGTGAAGTTCACAGCTTCATAAACTGCTATGGACATCACTACATTTATGCCACAAAATGCACAGGATGTGAACTGCGGTTAAGCTGACATGTTAAAAGGTTCATGCTTGCATTTTATCATTTTGGGCAACTTCTACTGAGCGAAGATGAAACTGCAGAGTTCTTTAATTAAATACAAAGATTACTTGAGGCTGCTTTAGATTATGATAGCAAGAGAATGAAGTGTTCAGAATCATTTAGATGGATTCTTCAGCAAAACCATATTTTCAGTGCTGCATTAATTTGGAGAAAGACACTGCTTCCATAATCCTGTGTGATTTAGACTATTTTTTTCACAGGAATAGCTTGGATGATTCTCCTGGAAAAAACTTTACTACTTTGTTTCATTTCTCAGGCTAGTTCACATGACCAGGTTTGTATACTGACCACAGAAGATGTTTTAACATTTTGACTACATAAGCATTTTGCACAGTCTTACTAAACTTGCATACAGAGTACAATCTGTAAAGCTTCAGATGCTTTTTTTAAGGTTTGTTTTTTTTTAATATAAGAATTTTAATTCATTTACTGCAGCCCTCTCCATTTTTCTTTGCCTGTAACACAAGGATATTACTTTTAAGCTACAGAAATAGTTGAAGCATTCAATACCACCTGAGTAAGGGTCACGGGAAGAGTTTTGATGCATTAGCTCAGCACAGTATTATGCTTTTCTACACGACAATAAGGAAAAACTCTCTTTAGTTAACTTTTAACCAAAAAAGTGTTGGCATACTGTTTAAGCTCATGATTAACGTTTGAGATAAATTTTGAAAAGGTGGTTTCAGACAAGTTTCTACAATTTGCATCCTCTATTAGTCAATCATAATTGTAATGCCATTAGTCCTCCTTACTACAATTCTCTTATATGAAATTATTTCTCTTAGTATTACTATGAAATATGTATCTTTGGAGATGCTCAAAAGATACTGACTAGACAAAACCCTGAGAACATGCTGTACGTTTGCTCTGTTTTGAAAAAGTAGTTGGACCAGGTCACTTCCAGAGGTCTCTTCTGAGCTACATGATTCTGTGATAGAAGTTTATATTTCCCTTTTTCAACATTCTTTTTTTTTTCCCCCTATACAGAACCTTTGAGGCTACCAAAAAAAAAAAAAAAAAAGAAAAATGTCTGCACAAACACAAAAAGATTGTTTGACTATTTCAACTTCCCATAAAGTTATTTCAGGTATACATAGCTGGTGGACGTGCAAGAGCTAAAGTACAGTGACAAGGGCTATTTGCAAAGTGTGGTACAATACCTTCCTCTTGCTGGCTGCAATGACAGCAGGAAGCCACCGACTCTCTCTAGTGTCCATTAGTAGGAAAACAACATCATGAGCATCAATAAGCTCTTCAAGTTTAGCCACATCCTTCTGAGCCTGTGCCATTGTGACTTCTGAAAAATTCACTGGGTGGCCTGGCATGGGGATGCTCATGTTATAGCCTTCTGAACTCTAGATGGAGACAGATGGAAAACAACATGTTAACAAGATAACCTTATAGTTCCACAGAATTATTATAGAGTTCAATATGAAATTGTTCAGTACAAATCCAATTACTGTATGGCAGAATGGTGACTTTATTCTTTACGTCTCTCTGTGTAAGAGTGCTGTGCACTAGGGTGCAGAGCTAAAGCTTCTGCGGGAAGGGCAGTATCAGCTGCTCTATTCACCCAGAACCCAGCAGCTCAAGGCAAACACACAGGTTTGGGTCAAGAGCTGACCAACCAAGAACTACCAAGCTCAGTCTCTCAGGTCTTATTAGGTCTGGCAAATCACTACAAAATGATAGCTAAACTGCTTCTAATCCCAGAGGTTACAAACATCACAACAGAGATATTGCATATGATTATGATCATGCTGTTCAACTTATAAAACCTTAGTCCTGGATTATCTTTGCAGCTGCTTCACACACAGTCTTAACAGGATGTACTTTGTAAATCTGATATTGAATATTGATTCAGTTACAGTCAGACAGATGCAAAGTATCCCACATTCTCCTCTTTGCTTTAATTTTTTTCAAGAAGAACAATAGTCTCAAATGATTTCCATGTAATTCAACGAGCCATATGTGAACTTGATATAGAAGAAAATCACTTCTGAGACTCATTACTCCAGCGCTTGAATGTCTGGAGGTTTGTGCTATGCAGATGCTGAAAGAGCTTGTTCCTGTTGCAGAAACATACCTCTTCCAACTCCATATTTGGGCAAGGCTTATTAAGCAGAAAATGGCTGAAGAGCCAAATAAGCATATATAAAACACATATACAATGCAAACAACTCACTCACGTGGAAATCTGCTAACACAATCTGTCAGCCATCTGCTGGGACAGAATAATGGATCTTTCATATATGTTACAGAAGTGTAGGCCTTGCCAAAATCTCCCGTCTTGTCACTGTGCTGTAAGCAACTAACAATTTACAAGCCAAAATTTAAAAGCTATATGAACCAAACATAAAACTACACGGAAAGAGAAGGAAGGAAGGTTCGTGCGATGTGCTGTTGTACAGACCAATTACACGCACAACTCAAACTCATAAATCCAGGTGAGCCAAATAACCAGAAGTGTGAACTGTACACTCTAACCATCATAAATACCTCTGAAGATAAAAAGAAATAGACACATATGGCAGCTTGGGGAATGAAACTGGGTAATATCTGCAATAACCATACCAAAGGATATGCCTTCCCTCCCCCCGCCTTCTTCCCTCCACCCCCCACCTCCAAAGAAAAAAAATAAAAATGAAGAGTCCACAGTGCTCTAGTCACTGTTATCAGGGCAGCTCCACTGCTGCCCAGTGAGAACTGCATCACCAGCACAGATACTGGGTAGCTACTGGAGGAGGTTTTATCTTCACTGTCATTACCTCCTCCAAAAAGCTTTAATCCATGCTGTATATCAGTAATGTATTTATAACTAATCAAGCCCCTGTACTGCACACAAGTGCTGATTTATTAGGTCAGTGACACTGTTGGGGACTTAGGAGGTCAATTTTTGTTCAAAAATCTAAACCAATCTGAACACTAGCTGCACAAAAATAGAGTAACGTTGTTGGTAAAATACTGAAGTCAACAGAATTCAGAAAAAACCTCTATCCAGTGACTGCAGCTGTAGGAACACATGCAAGTCTAGCACCTTCAATAGCTTCAATTTTGAGTAACTATCCCTTGAAAAGAAGGCACCAGTCACTAGCAGAAGTGGCTGAGGTGCCCTTTTGTAGCCAAATGCTGGCAAAGAGAGTTAAAAGAGTACCTTGCCATAGCACAAGCATATTATTTTAATGTACATATATTGCCAAAGACAGATTTCATTAATTCCAAAGAATTCTAAAACCTGAGGAAGTCTCTACATGACAAAAATAATTTTGCTTGGCTGCTCAGAAAGAGGCTTAGATTTTAAGACCAGAGCCTTCATATTTAAAAAAGATTTAAAACACCTCCAAATTATCCAACGTGTGCTCAATATATTACGCCTCAACAGATGTGTGCCATGGGTAGGTACGCAGAAAAAGAAAAATGTGACACTGCCATCTCTAAATTGTTCTACTGGAAATACCTACATGAAGTTCCCCCCCATGAAGTATAGTTCAAAGGATGATAAAATGCTGACTATACTGGAGTTCCAAGCCTAAATTCTTTAGAAAACAACTGTGTAAGAGTTAATAAAGTTAAATTTCACAGCAGCTATACAAATAAATCTGCATTGCCTACTTCTAATGAAAGGCTGCGAATCTGTAAATTCTGCTATTTCTAAGTCTTTCCTTCATTTTTATCATAAAACCCTAAGCTATAGCTATGATAATCTTCAAAGTGGAATGAAACAAATCAAAGTTCCATGCCAAAGCATTCCTTCTTGTTTCATTTGCAATGATGGCCTGGTTACTCTTCCAGACAGAGAGGATGTGAAATTTAAAAAAAATACTTCAGAGAGCAATCAAGCATTTCCAATTCAACCAGGAGAAACTGCATTTTGTGTATAAAATATTACTCACGTTGAAATCAAAGAAAGTAATTAGATTGCGAGTGAATTGCACAGAAAACATAAAACTAAATATTCAGAAGTGTCTTCGGAACCCACGTTACAGCTTGGATTCCTGTGAGTTGCCAAACAGCAAGAGACAGCTTTGGCTACTCCTTCAGCATAAGAGAAACAAGTGGGCTCAAAATCTGGGACAATTAATCCTTCTATCCAAAGACATTTATACTGATAAATATATTTTTTTCTAGCAACCGACAGTGCAGTCTGCAGTGACTAATGCAGCTCCATTTTCAGAGTCTAGCAAAGCCAGCTGGGTTATAAAAACCTCCAGCTACAGTAGCTTCAGTGTCCAAAAAGTCCCAAAGCACCAAGACTTTACCCAGGCTAATTAAAGACTTACTGTTAGTCCATGTGCTTGGTCTGCTGCTTAAACCTCACCACCCCACATGCTGCCAGCAAAATCTTAACTCTTTGAACCAGTGTGTATTGTTAAGAGCTGTTAATTCTTGTTCATGTTGTTGTTGCTCTGTATATTTATTGATGGTCAAACACGATACCTCTTCTCCACTAATTCTACTGCAGAAATGAGTTTGACCAAAAAAATATACTAGAAATAGTCTATCCTAAGAGAACATAGGATCTGTGCAACTGCTTTCTCTTTATTTTTGCCACAAAGCTAGGAAACTAGGTTTGAGTCTCACTTAAGGCTGATCAGATGTGACCCATCTATGGCACAAGGAAACCACAGAGAATGTCTAACACTGATGGGGATAATGTGATAACACAACAGTGGAAGACGCAGAACATTTGAGGTGTATGGCAGAAGAAAAATTCCTTACATATAGTACAGGTTGCACACTGTATATGCTGTTACTGAAGAGGAAAATTATTTTTTCTATGCATACCAAATGTCCTCACTACAGCATTGTTATTGGTTCCCCCCAATTGCTGGAAGCTCCTCTCTCTCCAAGTTATATTTAAGTTTTTTCTTCCCCCTTGTTTTTTTTCTGTGTGTGTGTTTGGGTTTTTTTAAGCCTCACGACAATCTCAAGATTTCATAGTACAGGCTGGTCTTTTGCTTTCTTACTTATTTCTAAGAAGAAAACTCATAACACTAACTTTCAATCTTTATCTCTACATGCAAAACCATATCATTCGGGATTCCACAGACAGCTTCTGTTTCTTCTAATTAAACTCTTTCTTTCTTAATGTTTTTCATTTTCTCAAGTTTAAAAAGCGAGAAATTGTGTGACACAAATCCTAGTTAGCATTGTGCTGGTGCCATTTGACACCACACAGATGCTTGCTTTTCTACACTTGTGCTACTATTTATTATTTCAATAACTAAATTAATATCACCAAATAACAGTAATGCTACAGTACAGCAAGGTTAAATAAAATTCTAGGAACTTTCAGAGAGTCTCTTTTGATTTACTCATTAAAAGTTCTAAAAGTGGAATGCTTATCATTTTTTAATACTGGGAATGATATTTGATATTCAAATATTCATTGAATTACTACTTAGTACCAGTACTGTTTTCATAAATAATTACAGTAATAGGATCAACACAGATAAAAACAGGACAAAAGCATAGAGCAATATTCAGGTCAAGGAACATTATCCTAAAAATGTTTAGAAACAATCTTCTGTAAAGCTTGTTCACAACACTGATCATCAACAACATAATCTATATTCCGCTGCTCCTAACTCTCAATAATATTATGACTAGTAACATCATCAGTGGCGTTTTAAATACAGAACTGCACAGTAAATGCACAACTCATTCTTACTACACTAAGTGGTTAAGATACCACTTGCCAGCTGAGCTCTGGTAACTATAGCTACCAATTCTAAAGACAGTCTCAATTCCAAAACAGAAACTATAAACAGTTGAGTGACTTCTATCACATGCCAAATGAGTATGAAAGAACCACTTTGTTCATGATAGAGCAAGCTGAGAGCATGTCTATTCTGAAATTATAGGCCATATCAGTTTTCTTCCCCCAAATGAAGATTGAAAGTTACAGAATCACAAATATTTGTAAAGTGATTTTTTTTTTCTTTAAATCTACTAGTTTTCAGTATTGAAAAGTAGGTATGTTTGAACAAGAGCACTGAATAATGTTCATATGATGCACATCCCTGAAGTCAAAGAGAATAAAGGCTGCCATTGGTGGGTCTTTCATCATAAGGCTTCTAAAAACACAAAACCTCATTCTTGTATTTTGTTCCCTTTACTTCATTTTGATATTAAGTTATTACCAGCAAGCTCCCCAAAAGGGGAGTACTTAGGACAAAGGTCAGGACTGACAACTTCTCCAGGCTGCCACTTCCCTTTTCTGGAAATTAATTAAATCATTTGCCACTAATGTAGAAAATAACCTATATAAAAGATGACAAATTTTAGGGGTTAAACATAAAAGGAAATCTCAACAATACAGTTATTACTGCCTTCAAGACCCTCTGCTGTCATAAGAGACAACTAATGTGTCTAAACTCGTGTTTAAAAGCATAGCGGGAAATCACAGAATGAAAAGCAGCCATTACTTAAAGTTCCTTAGGACACACTAGACAGGAAAAAAATTCTAGTTCATCATCAATAAGCCACAACATGATTCAGATGATCCTTAATTATATTTCATTATTACAAAAAACTCAAAGTTTAACAGATACAGAGTATTTGGAGTTACATGCTTCTGGATTTGTCACTAACCAACACAACACCAGTGTCATATTTTTCCACACTCATAATAAAGCTTAATTACTAGAATTTGGAATTGTTATTTAAAGTTGCTGGGTTTTTTTCAAGGAACATATTAACACATTTTAAACACTGATCTTACCACTCCTGGGAAGATTTTCTGTAGCCTGTCTGCTGCTGCAAGTGCCTTAGGCTTCCCTCCACTGAGGCAGTCTTCAAACTCATAGAGTGGCTGTCGTACTGGGTTAGAGTAGGAGATCTTTGCATTGTCCACAAATGTAATCTTCCTCACTCCCCAACCCTAAACAGGAAAGTAATTTAAATAATGATAAGTACAGTGGGCTTAGCCATACACTTCTGAGTAATGCCAGAAGCTCAAGAGAAGCTCTGACCAATTTTTCTAGAAAGATCAAGCTACAAAAGCTTTTGAAGCTATTCACAGTGACAACCTTGTACTTGTGCTAAGAACAAAACATCTGGTCTGCCCAAATATATAATTTAACAGTAATGCCTCAAAACCCTACTGAATTCTGTGGGATATGGTAAACATCCCTGAAAGTAAGTATCAGCATAGTTACTTACTTCAAGTGCTCCAGTGTCAGTTTGATCTTATTATCTCATTAATTTGTTCCATAATTTCTTGTTCAATATGGTTTTATGTAAGATCAAAACAAAATACTATTCTATTACGGTTCTCTTACTATCTACTATGCTATTAGCAGAAGTTCAAGTTATATCCATTAGCTACAGACCTTACCTCTTCCCTGTAATTTCTAATACCTGCTAATGTGCGTTTTGTGTATTTTAATACAGAAGAATACAACTTTTCTCTAATGTGTCATGGCAGCCACTCAAAAAAAAATACCAACCATATAGAATTTATGATAACTACAGGTTAATTTTAAGATTAACTCAAGACTTACCATCAAAGTCCTTGCAACACTACAACCCAGTGTACCAGCTCCCAGCAGCAGACACTTGGCAGACACAATTTTTTCCAAATCAAGAGTAGGCACCAACCGCCAGCACATCAACTTCAAATTAAGATCCACTGATGATTCTGCTAACCTAGAGCATGAAATAAATAGCAACACACTTCTGAACATCCTTGCGTTTCTCCAACAAAGCAATTACTTTTATTTCAACTGAAGAAGTTCTAATACTTTTCTTGAAGGTGAGAAAGAATTCCAACAGTTCAACATATAGGTAATATGAAAAACAAAAGTCCTCCAAGCATACTTCCACCCAATAATAATACAAGGTGCATGGCAAAGAGGTTAGAAAGAAAACTTTTTTTTTTTATGCTGCTTGTTCTTGACATATGCAGCATGTTAAGTGTCCTCACCATAAATTTTTAACCCTCCTGCCAATGAGACCTGCACAGGAAAAACAGGCAAACAAAAGATGCCCAAAATCGTTCTATATAAATAAACACACAGATCTTGATAGTCAATTTCCTCAGAAACTCTTCTTGTAACCAATGTGTGGGCTGAACACCACTAATCAATATTCTTATAAAAGCAGACTGAACTCAAAAAAAAAAAAGTAAATGGCTACTAAAAGCAGAAACATAGCTAGTAAAGTGACAGGGAAAACATAGCTTATACAGATTTGACAAAATGGTTATGAACCTCAAAATTTCGCTAGGGAAGTGTTCTCTTTCAGAAGTGACACTGTACAGAAGTGTTGGCGAGCCACTGCGGACTTGCTGGAAAAGTCTACTAAAGCCACATACTTCCTGAAGAATCAGTAAAAGTCTCTAAGGGCTTCTCAGAAAGGTAACAATCCAAAATTAAAATACTAGTAACAAAACTGATGCCAGCATGAAAATAAAAATAGTGTCTCAGCCAAGATTCCTGTTAAGCTGAGTGATAAGACACAGGCCATTTAACCATAAACTTTTGTCTCTGCTTGAAATTAACTGGCTTCCTGTATGCAGTTACAGCTGTCCTTAACATGAAATATTACACTTGCACCTTAAGGAAAATGGTCAGTTCTCTGTGTAAGTTTTAGAAGGAAAATGAGGTAGGAAATCCATGTTCAATCTTGTGTCAGACTTCAGGATTCACCAGAACACAAAATATTCAAACTCTCGGGTCAGGTTATCACAGTCTCTGATTCTTGACAGTTTCATTCCTTTATGCGTTATACATATAACTTCTGTAGTATCCAGTATAACATTAATTCAACAAAAAATTAAGATTGCAATTGCTAAGGCTGGCATATTACCAATAGTCCCTGAAGGTATTAACAGAAATGAGCATGCATACAAGTAAAGAAGGTCAACTTAACAGTTACTTAAAGACCCCCAAAATAAACCACTTGTGTCTATGAACATAGTGCAAATTGCACAACTGCAAGACAAAAGTGGCTTAGTTCGATACGTAAAATCTGTTGCCCTAAGTCATTGGATCCACACACTCCTACAGTGTTACCAAGTCAAAAACACACGTACATGGAATCAGTGAAAGCAGATGAGCCACCAAGCTGTGTAACTAGGCTGGTCTCAATCCAGTATGAGCAGAATGATAAAAATTACTCGGTCCTGTTTCCTGAACACTTTCCTGTCACACTTACAATTCCAAAAGACTGAACCCTTCCACATGCTTATTTTCATTTAGCAACCTGCAGGTTACAGAACTCATGGAAAACCACAGGCCTGTAACACTGTGACCTACATTCCACTCAGTTTTAAATATAAAAGCATTTGAATCTAATATGGAGTCAAAAACTGCAAACATTTCTCCTGCGTGCAGTTCACTCTGCTCTGTTAAAGTCCTTAACTCCAATAGGAATGTCCAAGCAATATACACTGTATCTGCCTCTATATATTCTGACCTAAAACAGGTAGTCCTTGCATTTCACATTTCAACTTCTTATGGCTTCAGCCCACATAAAGGAAACTACAGGAATTTAAAAGATAAACAAACCAACCTTTTTGGATCCATGCATTCACTGAGATTCACCATCCTTGGTCCCATGCCACCCTTTTGGTTTTTCTCCCATCCAACAGCTTTTGGACAATCTGATTGATACATTAAAAAAATAGGAAGGAAGAAGGAAAGCTTTAGTAATACAAGATAAAAAAAAAAAAACACACCACAAAACAACCAACTGTGTTGGATTTAACCCTGTTGGAAAAAAACCCGCAATTTCTAAACCTGTAAATAATTTGTATGTTAACAGCCTAGTCTATGTAGCTGTAACAGTTTTGCTGATTTACAGCAACAGAAAGCACTGCTTCTTGGAGAACTGCTTTACTCTCAGGGGTTACATGTGCTGCTTTTACCTGCTCAGATTGCTTCAAAACTAGGACAGGGGTGGCGTGATGCCTCATGAAGCCTCCAGATCTTTAATGTCAAACAGACTGCTATGTTCAGAACTCGAAAGATTTTGCCAAGTTCAGCCATCTCTTCCTGTTCCCTAGACCCCATCTGTAAATTCAGTAGTGAATTACATAACCTAGTTATATAATAATTAAACAATTCATGTCAATGATTTGTAAAGCATTCAAAGCTTCTTGGATGAGGTAGAGAAATTTTGTGACACACTCCTGTACACAGAAGTTGCCTGAGATTATGTTCTAACTTACAATTTTATTGCTTTAAAATATATCTGCCTACCTCACTATGGGACTGAAGAAACGATTCCACTGTATAGCGGGCTTTAACCATTTCAACAGACAGAAAGTTTACATCACATAAATTCACTATCATATGCATTTTTTTCTAGCTGAGGGCCTGCAAACAAATTTAACAAGAAAAAGAGACCAAGTGCCAATTCGAACAATTTAAAATCTGTTTGAAATAACTTAGCATAACCCATGATTTCGTACAATTAATTTATCTCTTCCATCTTCACAGGGATTGAGGAAGGGGAAAAAAAAAATAAAAGAAATAATTTAGCCTGTATTTTTTTGTTTATTCGGGTTTTTTTTTAATGGATTACCTGGGCCAAGGGCTCCCTCTGGAAGTTTTATTTCAAAGATAATACTATGTGTTATGTCTCTCACTCCTTGCATGGTTCTGTCTCTGAAGCAGAGCACTTCAACTGACTGGAGAATGCTGCCCCTGCCATTTAAAAAAGATAAAGAGACAGACATGCAACTTCTTTAATAGGAAAAGGATTTCTTTTAAACACTATTTCACATAGGTTTAATCTCTTACAGATTCTGAATGGAGCTTTGTTAGTACTGGAACACTGTTGTTTTTATCAGGCTCCTTATGTGAGAATGACTAGCTTGTTATGAAACAGCTCTAAAGAAATTCCGCTGTCAGTGTGTCCTCCATCATTTACACAACGCTGCT
This sequence comes from Chloroceryle amazona, assembly GCA_027560015.1. Classification (NCBI taxonomy): domain Eukaryota; kingdom Metazoa; phylum Chordata; class Aves; order Coraciiformes; family Cerylidae; genus Chloroceryle; species Chloroceryle amazona. Next base: position 10,308 of record JANHFX010024462.1, on the reverse strand, counting down.
GGACAAACTGCATATTTAGAGGAATAAAGAGAAGGGAAGCACTGCAGCACACATCAGCTGACATGATGCACTTTGCCAGATCCTCTTAGTTCTCAATATAGCATCATTTTTCTTCCTTATTATTCAAATCCCATAATGAAACAATTAGAACTTTAGTGCTTAAAACCCTCTGAATCTCAGAATGTGTAAAGCTCTCTAGACGCTTGCACATCCCTCTATGCTACAGTTCAGCTGGCAGGTCAGAAAAGGCCATACTTAACCAAGCATTTCTTCTTCCGCCTCTCTGCTTTGTAATAAAATGTAAGTCAAAAAAACTTTGGAAATGAAACTCAATTACATTTTTTTTCACAACTACCAAACATTTATTTGATACATTAAATTATTCTTTTTTTTCTTTTAAATACTAGAGTGTAAAAACCTCAAGAAGGTACACAATAACAAATTCTAAAAGTATCTGATTTTCAAAATTTTGATCTACTCTTACTTGACACTAATTAATTATATAAAATCATGGAATACTTTAAACAAGACGTGACACAGATAGAGGGTATTGGCAGGGTCTGAAGCATGTATTTACAGGTACATGAACTTATGTGAGGATTAGGAATAACAGGAAGTTGTGACTGACAGCAGTAAAAAACAGAATAATATGCCAAATCAGTATCACTGAAGGCAAGTCATATCAAAGCTAAAAGTTAAATCTCAGGTGAGTGATATGACTGAAGTGCCATGGCGGGGGCAGGGTGGAAATCTGATATCAACTAATAAAGAGTCTTCGTATGAAAGAATAAAATAGATACCATTTGTGGGCTGCCAGAATCAGGAAATTTCTCAATGGCCATCCTGGATACTGGGATAAATTACATGGATCGTAAACTCCAACTGTCACCTGAAAAGATTACAGTACAAATTATCCAGCATTTTTAATGGAAAATTTCTGTCTGCCACACCCATTTTACACACAAATATTTAATACATGGTCACACTAGATTTCAGTCAAGCCTTTGCCACGGCTTTGAAATTTGTTCAGTTTAGCTTCTTTATAGATGTCCCCTTTTAACTACAGTAGGTGAAGCTTCACTGCCTTCTTAAGGACACTATTATGGGAGAAGGCCAACAACTGAAGCCTTGCCCTTAAAACAACAATCTGTATTGATATTGGGATGATAAAAAAAGTGTAAAGGGACAGGCCAGCAAGATGTTTAGCCAGAGGAAAACTACCATAAAAAACACTCAAAGGCAAATTTTAAGATGGGATCTAAATAAAGGCACTGGATTTCCTGCCTGATGTTCAAGCAATATAATACCGTGCTCATAATTAAGGCATCTGAACTAGGACCTTTCTTTCTTCAATTAATGCAGAACCAAAACACATCCAGAGATTTGAAAGCTTTAGATATGCTGAAAATTTAAATTCAGTCATTACTAGTGATACCTTTGTCTCACACCTACAGAGCTCCTCCCTCATGCTTTTTTGCCTGTAGATGGACTTATCGAGTGGCTGGTCTCAACACTACCACATTAGTGAGGTGTCCCTAGAACAGTCTGAAATACAGATGAGCCATTCTGATGGATGCAGATAGGAGAAACAGGCCCATTCCTCATCCCTCCTCCCAGCCACACACTGCTGCTCCTGCTGCGCAGCCAGGAGGCGTAAGACTAAGTAAACTGATTCAGTTTCTGAAGCTAGCAGAAAATTAACTCAGCAACAGCAAAAACATTTTTCTTCCAGGGGAACAAGTTCAGTTGGCTCATTGAAATACAGACTCCACAGGCAATATTGGTGCACTAAATCTTATCCAACAGGTCTAAAATTTTGGCATTTCCCTCCGAAATGAATGTTAATGAAGAAATACATTCCTGATGATTACAGATTTTTCCCATGTGGTCACATCCCAATCTAACTGAGTACACTCTTATCTGTGGCCCATTATTGTAGTTACACTGCCATTTAAAATTTCAATTTTACAAAGAACTGCAGACCTAGGTCTTAATTTCAGAAAAATAAATTAGGAAAAGCAAAAGATAATTGAAGATCAAATATTATAAACCAGAACTAAATTATTTTTATAAGGTGTGACAAGACCTCCTTAAATAAATAAAAAAAAATATCTTTTTTGCACTTACTAGCTTTTTACCATAAATTAACATTTTGTTTCCCTAATACTTCAATGACAGGCAAGATGAAAAAAAAAAAAAAATTTTTTTCCAAAAAATAAAGACAGTTAACTGCTCAGAAAGCCCTAGCAAAATTCAGCAGTGTCTGACATGATTCAAACCAGAATTCAAGGTACATAAGCACAAGCCAACTAAGCCAGTCAACTCTTGCTGTCACATCATCTGCTTCATGTAGCATTATAATTCTTCCCTAACTGAAAGCAATGGACAGTGCTCACTTTAATCTCAGAGTACACACATGATCTCTGCATTTAACGGAAGAAATATCTTAGTCTCTTCTGGTGCCCAGTCCATATATCTTCCAAAATTACAAAGCTTTACCTTTAACATTCTTCATATACATATTCTCAGCAATATTTATCTCCTGTTATAACATGTACATGTGGCAAAACACATGCTGAAAGTTGAAAACTCACACATAGTATTCCCTGATTAGTACTGCCACGACCAACAAATAGACAAAATATAAGTACCAATTTTTAGTACATGAACAATAAAAGTAGTATTTTTTTTTATTATTATAACATTGTAAGTAAAGTGGCTGGAAAACTGTGATTGCTATGCTAATTCAAAACTTACATTGTTTCTGTTTTAATAATGAGGGAGCCAGAGCATGAAGAACTTTTTTCCAAGCTGACCATTAACCTGATGTAAGTGGACTTTTGCTTAAGAACTAAAAGCACTCAAGACAAAAATTAATTCAAGCCGCTGGTCTTCAGCTATATCACCCAGTTTATTCATTGTACCCAGATCAGTATTATAGACACTTTTCAAACCATTTATCGATTAAACATTTGTACATTATACTTTCATTCTCATTACCTTTCCCCCTTCATCTTGGAAGAAATCATCCCACGTTTTCAGCAGGGATATCACAACAGAATTGTCATGATACTTGATTAAAAAATAAGGCAAGGCTGTAACCCCTTCTTTCTGGCAAAGTTCATCATAGGCTTTCTGAAGTGTTTGAATCTAAAAGCAAAAAGCAATTGTAACCAACAGAATTAGCAATCTGATACAGAGCCACAGAAAGTGTTTTAGTATCTGGGAAGCCTGGCCCACCCAGATCATCTTAAAAAATAGTGTATTCAGAAACTTTAAAGACCATTATAGCAGGGATATATAACTGGGATCAAAAATTCAGTTGCTAAAACAGCATTTCTCAAGGCAAATTTAAGCAGGAGTGTTATCATCATCGCCACAAACAGATCCACCAATAGAAATCAAAACACAATAAAATCTCATCCCAACAGTCAAAGTCACTTTATGAGACAGTAAATCTGTCCCTCTATTATTAGCAAAAGAACAAAGTCCCATGCAATTTAAGTATTTTCAGTAGATGAAAATCATGTCAGGTATTTTTACACTATTGTTACAGAACTAACGAGGGTCTTCTGAGAAGGGAACTAATCATTTTCCACTGAAAAAAACCCAAACAAACTGTTTCTCATTTATTATTATGCCATTAAAAAAAGTGTGCAAGGTTTTGCATTAACTTCTCTCAAAGCAAAAGGCACATATGGGCAGGTTGATATTTTTCATCCTTTTGCAATAAAACCTAACAAAAACTGTTAACTTTTCTCCTAATAAAAATCTTCCCTGTCTAGTTGTTCTTGTCTAATCATGCATTTTACTAACAACTTTTTAATTGCTAATGACTTAGCTCTCCCAGGGGATGTCACTTTAAAAAAGTTTCTTAAAATATGAGTTTCAAAAACATAGCTATATTTCCAAGTAGCTGTATATAAAAATTAAAATGAACATAACCATCTCTTCAATAATTTTTTGCCACATCTCCATCTAAACAGGTAAAGCTTAAGTTATGTTAGACTGAGAGATTTTATACAATAACAAAAGAGAGGTAAAAAACCCACACGGAAATAAGAAAAGAGAAGTTGTTGAAAGAAATTAGATTCTCAGATTAATTCAGATTAATTTTGTGCTAACAAAAAAAAGTGAGTTTTATAGCCCACAAAACTGCTTAGTGTTACAGACTTCATAGCATTTAGTATTTTGAATACCTGATTTAATGGGAATCTTTCACCAAGACACACTGGTTTCTGAATTATATGTATTCCATCAGGGAAGCAGAGAGCAGGGTAACAAAACCAGTAATAGAAATGATACTTTTTTAAATCCTAGAAAAATAAATGTAAAATTAGATAATAAACATATAAATCAAAGTAAATTATGCTTTGGAATATTAACCATAATTGCTCGTTGATAATAACTATAGCAATTATAGTTTTCTTTACTTCACAAGGTATTGTGTTATGATTTTAGAATATAATAAAACATAATAGAAGATTTCCTTCCTTGCATATGTTTTTATTTAAGATATAAACAGACAATGTATGCACAATACTTCAGTTTTTGTTAACTGGATCTTATTAAAACTTTCAATTTCTTAAACATGAAACAGTTGCTCTACTTTTACTAATATCCTTAAGGGCACCAGATAACATTACACATTTGTAGACAAAAATAGGAGATTTTAAAGAAAAAAAATATTCATTTTTTAAAGAACACATCCTAAAATCTGTACACAAGAGTGACTTCTTAGGGATTTTTTTAATGTTTTCATATATTTTAAGATGATTGAGAATGATCCTAATAACATTAATACGCTTCCAGTACCACAGCATTTCTCCTAAAAAAGAAACTACTTCTTCATTTCCATGATGTAGTACAAGACACATGATCGTTACTCACTGCGAATGTCAACAGCAGGAACCTGTTCAAGAGCATTGGGTTTTCGAGAGCAGCACCAGATTTTATTGATTCCCAGATCTGTCGTTGATTGTGGGGACATGAAGGAAGAGAAAGGGCAGAGGGAAAAAAAAAAAACAAAACACCAAGGTAGCATGAGAAAAGCTGCAGAAACCTTAAATCCTTCCAGCTACCTTTAAAATCCTGCAATTAACATTTTCGATAACCCACTGTGATCTTTTCCTAACTAACCTCATCCAAGATGAATCCTCATGCTAAGAGGATACTAAAGGTAAGACAAACATAACACTAACACTATGGAAGCTGGGGAACAAGAGAAGCAGCAGCATTACATGGAACCAAGCATAGAGCATCAAATGGAACAAAACAAACCTCATCAGGAACAGTTAATACTATTAACACTAGCACAATATAGAACATACGGTGATATTAATATAGCCTTCTACTGTACTCTCATCTTTTTCATTTGTGGGATCTGTAGATACTAGATGTGTGAATAAGCTACTAGGAAATTTGACTCAGAAACAGGGACTTGGAAGAAAGCAGTGCACTGCATGTTGGTGAGACAAGAAATGATAATATTTGTATGAGGCAGATCTGTTTGATCTTTGTCTAAAAAACAAACAAAAATAAATACAAGAGAGAATAAAGCATTCTGACCTTCCCAGTTTCCCTAATGATAGATATTGCACTGTACCTACCAACGGCACGAAAATATTAGGCCACAGGATTCATAGCCTCGGGTGAAGCTGTGCACTAAAACTTTGCTACCCAAGGCCAGCAGGCAGACAATCTAATTAAAGAATTAAGGACTGGTTGAAGTGAAATGTCTCAAAAAGAAAAAGGCTGCCTTAGTTTGATTTTTTGCTTTTCCCCAAGCCATGACATTTTATTTAGTTTGTTACAGAGAAAGCACCTTCCTTTGACAGCCACCTTTTTCTGACTTTCTCTCAGTCTTCTGGCTCTTATGGAGCTTCCCCACCACTTTGTCACGGAGCTGCATTGCAGTAACCTCGAGTTACAACCAAACGCTTGCTGGCTTCTGGGTGTCTTTATGTGCTTTACAGAATCCCAGTCACTGGCAGCTCCAATAGCACTGTCAAGATTCAAGTGTGGCCTAGCAGAACACTGAACGAAATCCCCTAAGTATAATCAGCTGCTTTCTACTCCCTTGTAAAGAGCAGCAAAAAGCAAACCTCAATCTGTTCCTTCCAGAATAAGTTAAATTCTCAGGCTACTTACATGGGTGAGTATGGACAATCTATCCAATATTTGAAACAGCGACCATAAAGCACTTTACTGGCTATTTCCAAACACTTTCTAACAGTTGATTTCATTTTTAATCTTACCTCATTTGCTTCTTTTTCTAGAAGTAATTTTTTATCACATGATTTGAAAGTCTCAAACGTGTTGGTATTATACAGTGTTCCAAAAGCAGGACAGCAATGTGATGGTATTGAAGCATTCCTGAATGAAAGAAAGAAAACCAGGCATTGGAGACTAATACCTTTAATATGATCAGCAGTAGTAGCAGTAGCTATCCTAGGGTGTAAGGTTGCCCTGAAATTGTCAAATGATGAGGCATAATAACAAAAGTTAACAACAGTTCTAATGACAACATTTGATGATCTTAACACTTTATTTCATGAGTCAGCAGAAGAACCTGTGCAAATGCACATGTACATTACGACTTCAAAAATGTATCAGGCGTCTGTATTATCTCTAAGCAAGGTGACATAAAATCATAGATTGAAGATTTTAAAATTCTGTTCAAATTTAAACTATCCATGACAAATGTGATTTTCACTGAGAAATTATTAAGACTGAACTTTAGATGGAAGTATTTTATTCACATAAATTGCTAGTTAAAATGTTATGTTTAAAAATCACCCAAAGGAAGCTTAAACCACACAAGATCAAGTAGCTGTTACTGTTTGTAAACATCATCATCTGGAGAAGCTGCTGTTTGCAAGCATAGTATACATATTTTTCCCCTTTCTGAATGTAAATCAGGAAAAAAACCCACTGCAATTAATTTATAGATCTGATGGATTTCATTGACTCCTTTACCATTGTTTTCCCAAACTGATACATTTCTGTCAAAATAATATTTCTATACCAAAGCATTACTGTTATGCAAGGGAAGTGTCTTCATATATGAATTAAGATAAACCACAGTACATACTTACATATCAAAGGCACTGAACTCCAGGGTCAAGCGAGCTGGCAAACCAAAAGGATCACCTGGACAAAAAGCAGCAAGGTGCTTCTTTTAGACTGAAATACATAGGTTAATTTCCCTCTTTTTGTTAATGCAAATTATAAATTACCCACAAACACACTAGAATTCACAGATCACCCAGCTATGTTTTCTAATGTTTCAGCAAAATACACAAAATATGTTACACAAATATTTAGATGAATCACAGGAGAAACATGAACTACTATTCAAGATGCTCAGTTCCTACCTACCATTGTAGTAGTATCCTTTGATAACTTTGGGAGTCTCATCCAACCGGTACTCATTGAGTTTCTTCTGGGTTAGTTCGTGCCAGAATCCTGCATCCAAGGCACTACTGAAGGGAGCAAACTGCAGCTTTGAGAGTCCAGGACCTACAGGTTGTTGCACCTCACTGCTGCCAGTTGCCATGGTTCTAGTTAATGATCGTGGTATTTACCTGAAATCTGCAAAAGCAGATAATGCCTGATAAATATATACTCCATTGACTGCATTACTCATAGCTTCTTAATATATTTTGTTGGGTTAAAGTGTAGAAATCTTTACTCTTCTGAATGTCCACATAACCCAATTTTTAAAATCATTCATCAACAGTCCTTTCAGTCCAAGTGAAGTCCTTCCATTTCTTGTACGTAAAATTATGAAAGGCAAGAAGACATTCTGTTTGGCCAAGCTGCCCGGAAGGACTTGATTTCCTGACAGACATTCCATGATTTCTCCTATTACTTATGATACTACTTCATAACTACGTACTTCTGCATTTTGTCTTGTGCTGCCACAGAAAAAAAAAAAAAAAAAAAAACAAACCACAGAATGCTAAACACTGTATCTGCATTCCTGCAGAATGCTAAACACTGTATCTGCATTCCTGCTGTTATCTAGATAGCCATCTAAAGGCTTATTTGTACTATTTAAGCTCTGAAGGCATTTAAATTCCAAACTAACTTTCATTTAGCTAGGTCTTCACTCACAGCCTATGGTCAGAGTGGAACACTCATTCACAAATTAACAAGTAAAGCTAGGGAAGGGAAACAAAAACAAAGAAAGGTCTTCCAGCAGGTCAAAGGCAAAGCTGGAAACAGGACCTAAAACCTCCTTCAGTTGCATTAGCCATTAGAAAGTCAACATGACGCACCAGTCTAGATTATTTCCTCATAGTTCTTCACTCCTAAAGGTTGTTGCGTATGGGAAGCATTTATTTTTTTTTTATAACCCAAATCACTAGCCCACAGTGGCTGAACAGTACTCCTAGAAGCACATGCGCTTCAATCCACAACACTTACAAATGTCAGAATTTTAGACACTACTACAGAATGAGTAAAACATCTAAACTGGGATCTATTATCTGACACCATTCCAAACACATGTAATCCAGTTGTGCTGTACTGTAGGGTGAACAGTTCCAAGTTTCTTGTCCTGTGAAGTCACTTGTGCAAGAGAAGCAGAGCTTATATGCTTTTCCTTCCTTCTTTTCAGAACAGGAGGAAGGCAACAAGGTATGGGTTTAATTTCTTAATAACTGCCAAGCCAGCTCCTCTCTGAGAGTAAGGCTCAGTTATGCTTTGCCTTACACAACATTTTCTCAAAGAAAGCCTTCGGTGTAAGCCAGCCAGGCCTTCTACACTCGCTTTATATATCTTATCTCCTCCTCCTACTGGAAATGCTTGCTTTCTTGATGGTTAGTTCTGGAATATGGGGTTTGATGTAGAGTTGAAGTTTTTGCTATTTTTCATGGTGAAAGCTAAACGCTTCAGTTGGTCATCATGTCTTAACTGCCATATTTGAAAGATGCCTTTTTATTACACACACACACACCCCCCCCCCCCCAGTTTTTTTCATTTTTTTTTTTAATTTTCTTAATTTTTAATAGGAGCTGGAATTTGTGGTAGCATGACCTTTGATAGCTTATTTGGAAAACCTCTCAAACTTCTTTTTATTAACATTAAAAAAAAAATCAGTTTCTTGAAACTTTGCAAGTACTACAACTATAAACAGAATTAACTGCACAGAAATTCTTGACCATTTTTATAAATTCTTCCTGTGTCTATGATGTGGAATTAGTAACATAAATTAGAAAACACTTAACTTTTATGAGTGTGTAGGTCTTAAACCTTACAAAGCTTTCCGATTTACAACTAAATGTCACAGAAAGCTTAGCACAAAACAGGCAAACATTTGTCTGTCATACAGGTTTTAGCAATAAGAGTCAGATTACATGGTACTTGATGCCAAGGCTGCTGTAATAAAACTTTTATTCCACATTTAATAACCACCCAGTCAATATTAATCATAAAATCCCCTGTTCCCTTTTATTCAGAAACCTGGAAGGCATTATTTACCACTTGCAAAAATAAATTAATAACAAAAAGCAACATAAACTCGTTATTTTCCTTGCCAGATAAGCTCTGTTGTAAATAAAGTTTGTTAATTTTTAATTTTCTTCAAGTCTTTTTTCAACTTTTCAAACAGGTAAAGATTTCATTTTGCTCACTCTCTCCCCAATGAGTACATAAGGTACCCAACCCAACACTAAAGTGCATTATCAAACATTTTAAATGACCAAGAAGCCAGCTGACAATACCCAGCAGCACCCAAGTCTCATACACAGACAACACCAGCCTAAAAGCATCCATTGAGAATGAATTTTAACACCCTAATTATTTTCATTATTACCCAAAGAGTTCTCATAAAACTGAAGGAATAAAACCAGGAGGCCTCACTATGCTACACACACCCGAACAGAGCAGCACATGAAATCACCTCCAATGGACTGACACTTCTAAAAACATTCCTTAATGTACTTGGATGCAAATGTTCATTTACATGCTTTCTTAACAACAGATCAGTAAGCCAAGGTAAATTTGGGCACCAAGTTTTAGACTACTGATAAAAATAAATGAAATGTAGACATTTTGCAGACCTTGTATACTGAAATATACAAACAGCCACTAATGTCCATAACACCCACCAGGAGAATATAATAAAGAGGGGAGAAAAAAAAAGAAAGATATCCAAAACCTTAAATGTGGAACAAACCCTGAGTTTCAAAAGGGCACAGTTGAAAAATGTGCTTGAAGGCAACAGAAAATCACTGAACAGAATCAGTTCTGTTCTCACTCAAACCAGGACAGCAATGAAAATTAAAAGAATGCAAACTGTCT